>JAZGTI010005371.1:0-25588 GCA_036877585.1 Botia kubotai
ACCCCTGAAGCAATAGTACTATGTTTGTGTTTCCGTGACGACCACGTCCTCTGTTTGAACTCGGCCCGCTTCTTTGCATGAGTCATAAAGAGGCAAAAAATAAACCAAGATGAAAAAGAAGGAAGAGGAAACAGTACAGTTCACTTCCTACTCGTCTATCGTTCCGAGCATGCTCAAAACAGAAGTCCATGTGTGACCTCAGAAACCCCCAGGAGGAAAGTTACAGTGCTGGAGTTCAGAAAGACCAAAACTATTTAGAAAACAAGACTGGACCGGGAGATGATTCTGTTAATTGGGAATCAAAAATGTTTGATGGTAAAACCTTAATAGTCGTAAAAGCTTGGAGCAAATTATTGACTGTATTTTAAAGCTTTTTAAATCTTTTTCACCAAATTTACGCAGGTGTTTGAGAAGTGACCCATTACATGCACATAGCTGGACAGGTTTAAAAAGAACAATTCTCCCATGTAGTACCAATGAGAGATGGTCGGTTATGACTGTTTTTGAAAATGACATGCCATGTAAGTACACACAACAGAAACACGTTTGCTCACAAACCCAAACATACACACAGACACACGCCTGACTGATAGCCTCGTTTGAATACGGTCATTTTAATGAATAACGAACATATGCAAATTCTATATGTGATGGGCGGGACCTCAAAAGACTAAACAGAACAAAGACGCATTAGACAAAAGTAACGAAAGAAGTTCGTTGCAGACATGACACACTAAGTGGGAAATCACGTCAAAGCATTATCGCTGACATGAGCAAAAGTCCATATGTCAACATCATCACTGATTAGCTCATGCATTGCACAGCATTCGCCATCTGTGGCAGATAAACACACAAGGAGGTAAAGACGTGATTAGATTATCTCTGAACCTCTTTTCATTGTGACCTTTGCGCATAAACACGATGTTAAACGACACACAAACCTGCTTGCATTTTAAAACCAATGACAAAAACATTACACACTTGCGCGTGCAATTGCATGACAGCCATCGTTTCTTACAGGAGAAACGAATTATTAAAACCAGGCATTCAATCGGTTGCTTAATTATAATGACAATGTATCGGTGCGTAACGTGATGTAGAAGTTTATCGAGTAAACTGCTGGCGCTGGCATTGTGTACAATTAAAAAATCCGAATGTTTTTGTCGCGGAGATTTAACATCTGTCCCAGAACTGGAGAAAAGGAGATCTTAAGGTGGTTCTGATCAAAGTAAACGGACAGGAAACAGTAACCAGAAATGCAACACTAATCTAAAGCCTCAACACAAACAAACCAGCCACGCGCTGGATCCACTTACTCTCGCGTGAAACCCACGAAGCTTCGGGTCGGACAAAGACGCGCGTCTTCACTTCCTGAGGTTGTGTAACTCTTCGCGGCCTACATTTATATGTAAAACAGCAACGAGTATTAAAGCAAACTTTAACACTGAACGACCATTAACTGCCTGTTGTCGTTTACTTTCGGCGAGGAGTTTAGCGGCCAACGGCTTTTGTTCCGCGAAACGTTTTGTGGGTGACGTCACGCGCAGCCGTACGCGACCGGCGCGCACTGATTGGCCACGTCGGCGCGGGGGCGGTGCTATAGAGCAGCGGAGGGCCATCTGTCCTTCTCTGTTTATTGAATTTTTTGCTTTATTGCTGTTTTTGAAAGACCAAAAAGTGATTAAGTAAATAAAAGACTTGTATACCGTTTGTAGTATTTATTGTAGTATTTATGTGTAGTTGTAGCGCAGTTCAAGTGTTTTTAATACTTAAGTGATCGAAAAGACAACGTGATTTCCACACTTTATTAAGCATTTTTTTCCAAAAACAAACCAAACAGCCCCCGTAATTCCAAACGTGTCAAACTCAACTCAAGCATGTACAAACTAAATCTAAACAATGGTTGGTCAAAATGGTCAAATCCAAACTCAGAATATATACAGAATATATCAGTTTATCCATTCTTTTTCATATCGTTTTTAAAACATTTTCAAATGCACTATTTAGTGTGTCACACCTTAAACAATATATTTAGTATTAATTCAACGCATTAGTGGTACTAAACCCATCAAACTAAGTTTGATTTGCAAATCGAAATGATTTTTATTATATTTTGAACATGTAATTAAAGCCATACAGACAGTATTCAGGGCTTCTTGACTTAACAGTAACGTAACTGTTATTACAGAAACTTAGAAAATGAACTGATACAGTCATCGGAAAACATTCATTTGATTCTGTAATATATATATATATATATTATATATCTATATATAAGCTTCACTACTGCTCTTTTTCACATCTCTCCTTGTCTATAATCGTGACCGATGAACCTACCGCGACCCCGAACGCAGGATAGAGCAGTTCCGGAAAAGACGTTTGGACTTTGTGTAACAGCCTCATTGTTTTAGAGACATTGTAGAACTCCAGAGTTCCCGCCTTTTGATTCAGATACACCCCTATTCTAGAGGCAGCTGGCACACGCACCTGTGCTTTATCATGTACAAAACTGAAAACCAACCCATCATAGCCCAGTCTCCAGGATTTCTTGTTGTATCCAAGTCTACAGTCAGTACTCGGCCCTTTACGATTAATTCCTCTGTAGGAAACTGCCACAGACCAGTTGTCCCCATGGCACTCAATTTCCCAGTAACATTGACCATGCAGACCCTCTCGACACATGATGTGATTATAAACATCAAATCGTTCTGGGTGATCAGGATACTTCTGATCTTTGTTAACATTGGACACTGTCTTATTTCCGTTAGAAAGCATGAGACAGCTGTGTGCAGTGTTTGGATCCAGGTGCAATTCACAGAAATCTGATGACAAAAATACATAATCACAATTACGAATTAAAGGGATGCATTTTAATAGTATATATATTCATGAATTGTGTGTATGTTGAAAGTCAAAACAGCTCAGCTCACATTTTAAGAATTCACTTCGAACTTTAGGTTCTGGAGAGGGTACAACCTGAACATTCGACACTAAGGGGAAAAATAAAGCAAGTAACAAAGTTGTATTTCTGTACAAATGTTATTCTTATTATGAAACAGTAAAAAATGTTTTTCATGAAAAATGTTCAGACCTTCTCGAGATATTTTGTCTGTTTCCTGCAGACAGACATCTTCCAAAACCTCTTTAAGCGCCGAGACTGAAATGTCTTTAAATGAAGCATGTTGGGTGATTTTGGGAAGATCTTCAATTATGGGTAGAACACACGCAGACTGAAAACTCTGCAATGAGACAAATATTTCAGGACTTCTCGTGCATAAAAAACGATGACCAAAAATAAAAGCCAATAAAAAGCAGCGTCCAAAGTTTTATTACCTTCAAAAAATGGACCTGATCACCTGTAGCTAGAAGCTTGTCTATCTCCATCTCTTTGGTTTTTAGTTCTGTTAGCTCCTGATTCAGCTGTCTGTGAAGGTCTTCTGCTCGATCCAGCTCGGCTTTCTCTTGAGCTCCGATCAGTTCTTTAAACTCAGAACGTTTCCTCTCAAGAGAGCAGATGAGATCAGTGAAGGCCTTCTCACTGTTCTCCACAGCCTCTTGAGCTGAGTTCTGTCAGAGACAGAGATCAAAAACAGCCTAAATTATGCATTTCTGAGATATTTTACTAACCTGCCAAATAAATTAATACATTAATTAAATTGATATTGATCACAACCCCAGCTCAGATTTGTCTGCATTTAAAAGTCAATGTTATTGAACACTCCAATATGAACTTAATTTCTGCTCATCAAATGTACCCAAATCCAGATTATTTGAGCTACAATCCACATTAAGCTATACTCTTTAATGTGTTTTAACGATTGTCTCATTTGTTTCTATTTTATTTCTCCTCAGCAATTTTAAGAGAAACATCTGAGACAAAACCGAGACAAGTGCTGAGAAATACACGTTTCCTCTGGGCGTTCAGCAGGCTATCCCAGCATTCAATTTGCAGATTTTAAATGTGTGTTCATAGCTGATCTAACACTTAAAGACACACCTGCCACCCGGCCTTCACATACTGACACTCACTGTAAAGAACTTCACAGCATCATCAAGTTCCTTTTGACCTCTCTTTCGCTTCTGGATCATCTTTGTACAAGTCTTCTTTGTTTTTTGTAGCACTTTCTAAAAACGTTAACATATAAAGTCAAGATTAAAACACAGAATTAGCAAAAACAGTTGTGGCGGACCACTCCGAACGCGTTAATTGCGCGATTACATATCGCTAATACACATAAACGTTAGCATTTGTTACCTTTTTATTTGTCCACTCAGATTCCACAGACGCCACACTGTGCCCTTTATGCTCGTCAATCATGCACAGGTAACAAACACACTGGCTGTCATCGTGACAGTAAATCTCCAGCAGTTTGCCATGACGCAGACAGATGTTCTCTTGAACTTGCCTGGTGGCTTTGACCAGTTTGTGCTTCTTAAACGCAGGAGACTGAAAGTGAGGCTGCAGGTGGGTTTCACAGAAAGAGGCCAAACACTGTAGACAGGACATCACGGCTCTGTTCTTCTCTGTGATGCAAACATCACAGTCCACAGCAGTCTTCTCCTCAGAGCAGGAAGCAGCTTGTAGAGATGTCTTCTGCAGGTTCTCTATGATCTCAGCTAATAGAGTGTTCTTCTTCAGCAGGGGTCTTGGAGTGAAGCTCTCTCTGCATTGGGGGCAGAGGTACGGGGGACCCTGATTCTTCTGGTCCCAGCAGTCAGTAATACAGTTTAGGCAGTAGCTGTGTCCACACGGAATAGTCACGGGTTCCTTCAGTGGATCCAAACAGATCGGACAGCTGAACTGCTCCTGGTTTTCACATTCGTAATTTTCTGCCATTACTTTGCAATAAGCTCCACGATGAACAGCGTCGTGTCAATCAATACACACCTAATAGGAATATATGTGTCAAAACTAAATTCAAGAACAGTATGTTACACAGTTTAAACGTATATGGTGTGTAAACAGTGTGTACAAAATGGTGTCATTTTTCTTTTTGACAATATTCCAAGAAAATAAGCCGCATCAAAATGCACTCTCTATGTATGAATATGCATTTTCCGATTCTGTATACTTTTATAAGAGTGAAACCCGGTCTTTTCTCACTACCAAAATGAACCGGTAAACATTTAGTAAATTTTACATTGCATGATTTTCAAGCTGACAAATACGGACAGGCTGGTTCTTCTCGTAATAGGTTCTTACCTGTTTTGACAGTAATACAACAAAAATGTTTTGTCCTGAAAACCTTTGTAACACAATCACATTGGGAAACTCGTTTCGTTTCGTCTGAAATTGATTCACTTCCTGGTTGTCAGTGCCCACGTGTCCTACACCCCAGCGGCAGATGTCAACATTAAACCACCACCAGAGACCGTTTATCTACGTTAAAATAATTATTCAATTTAAAAACCAACCAGAAATATTATTTTAAAGTATAACAAATTCTATTTAAGTAAACGTTTCGGTAATTCGGCGATCGTTTGCTGGGAGGGAAATGTACAGGGCGGAATATAAACTGAATAGGGGACTACATTAGGGAAGAGAATAAACATACGGAAATTCTCAACTACCTGCAACCTTTCACTCACCTTCGGTCATCTAGTTCAAAACGAGATTTAGTTACATCCACGATCTTACACACATCTTAAAAAGACACCAACTTTTCTCTAGTCTCTCTGTGCTCTCAGATTGGTCTTCATAAAGCGTTTCGACTGCGCCTCTATCCAAACGTTCATCCCGAGTACAAAAAGACTTGTGTGCACAAAAATAATGTCCTTCTTGGTTTAATAAATGCGTTTATTTTCCATATATTATTTTTCAGTTGTCATGAAGTTGTAATGAAAATAAAAAACAACCGTAACAAACTGTAAATTGTCAAATCAACCAAACACTGATAAAGCAAATACTGGGTTGTTGAAAAAAATGAACGAATTAAGCAATGACATGCAAACCTGCATCAAACAAAACAACATGAATCCCAACAAATGTCTTGTGTTTGATACAAGAGGTAACGTTTCTGTGCTGTGTGTTTTTGAGATTGGGACAAGACAGGTCCTCTAAACACACACTTATTGTGTTACAGTGCAACAGCTTTTTTGCATAAAACGGATCATTTTAAAAGGTTTGAAGTATTATTCCTTTCTTGTGTTATGCTGTAGTATTTTTGCTGCTGAGAAAATAATTTTATTAAAGATTTTTATGTTGCATTTGTGTTAAGGTCAAATAGGTTCAGCAAATACACAATCACATATTTGCATAAACAATCACATATTTGCATAAACAATCACACAAATATACAGAAGAGAGTGTATAAACTCACAACTATGACACTCCGATATGAACTCCACCTCATTCTCACCTTTACAGTGTCTTACAAACATTCCTTGTCTTTTCTTGTATGAACAGTTCAAGTACACGTGCGCACAGTGTTTAAGTATGTGTTTTATTGTACATACTGTAAAACACCTGTAGAACCAGATACATGTAGGATTTGGGCCTGCCTGATTTAAGTGCATTCTGATTGGCTGGCTCTCAAAACAGGAAGTGAGCCTCAGTTTGGGCTAGTTTCTATCACTATCAATTAACAACACACATTAAGGCAAAGCTTTTTCAAAGCAGCACAATATAAAAATTGTAACAGGAGGGAGGAGAGAGAAAAAGCCAGAAAATGAAATAATGTTTTTTTCCATCTGTTCTCTAAACTCCAGAAAACAGGTCCACATCAGCTTTTGTCTTCACTCTGTATCTGCTCTGTTATTGTTTCTTTCCGGCACCTTCCCGCAAACAAACGCCACCTGACAAAAGACGGATAACGCCACACAACCCCAGCTGTGAGTTTTTTTTGACATATCCAGGATCATCCGGGTATTCCCGGTCACAGGTGAGGGGTCAAAGTTCAGCCATCAAGCAGGTAGACAACAAGCTCGTATGTGCACATCATGATGGCCGTATTGGGGATCTGCCTGACCAGGTGTGTAGCGAGTCCTCTGTAGAGAGCGCGGTATCCCTCCTCTCGAACCACCATGCTGACGCTCTGGAAAAACGAGCGGTACTTGTTGCCTTCCTCTCTCAGCCGAGTACGGATGACTTCTGTAGATACACAAATGTTTAACAGTCTTTTAGGCCAACACGACATCAAAACCGACCTTAGTTACTGTCTTACTGTATGGTGTTACTGTAAATGATTCAGTGCACTTTCGTTTTTTTAAAGATGTTTATCAATCAATTTCTATTGGAAAACAAGTCTCTTTGATCCCGTACTTCCATCCTGTAATTTCATAGTTTTGTTGACTTTACCGTTATTCTAAAATACGGTATAATAGTAATAATAATGAGTGAGTAGTGCATGTATAACTGTCATGCAGTCTCACCGTGGGGATAAGCTACAGAGGTGGCGCAGGTCTTGGATGTAGCGGCCGCCAGCATCATGCCCACAAAGTCCGATGCGTCTTTGGCTGCATCCTGTTCTCCAGCCCTGTGTGTCGCTGCTTTGGCCTGTAACAGCCGTCGTTTGAGGCCTTCGTAGATCACAAAGTGAATCACAGTCTCAGAGATTCCTGCGTAGGATGCGGACATGCCGCGGTAAAACCCGCGCAGACCGGCTGTCTGATAAACGCGCCGCACACACTCAAACGTGCTCATGCGCCGCTCTCCCCGTTTCCTGTACAAAACAATTACCATTATGAGGGACAAACCTCACCTGGTCCTTTAAACTACAGCATCTACAACAAAAATGTCAAAGGTTCCCTCCAGAACTCAGGACTAACCAGCTAACAGGGAACGTTCTCATAATGCTAGCTAATGTTCTAATGTTGGTTAATGTTAGTTCTTGCAGTAACATTAGTAGAACAATTTTCTAATGTTTTTTCTAATTCTCTCTCTCTCTCTCTCTCTCTCTCTCTCTCATATACATATATATACACACACACACACTAACTATATCTTTAATAGTTAGTATAGTTTAAAGAACATAAAATGTTGAATAACAAATAACGTTAATACAACTAAAAAAATGGACTTTTGAACGTTCTTGAAACTATCAAAATAACATTTTGTATATTTTTGTTACTTAATGAAAACATTATGGAACATTCCTACAACCTAAACTTGTTCTGAATGACACCTATTTATATATGTGTTGACGTTTACCTGGCGTCCAGCTGTAGCCGCGTCTTAATTAACCAAATTGGATTGGTTGCTGTGATGGCTGTGAATCCTGATTGGAGGAGAAGAGGACAGTTTAGAACACATGCACACACATATTCTCACACTCAACACTGTTGAGCTGTGTGGACACCAGTAGACGTGCAAGGGATTAAATAAAAGGGTCCACCAGGTGGCAGCACTCACGCTTGGACTGTACTTTCAAGCAGTGGTCAAAGAAGAGAATGGAAACTAGGACTAAAAGTGACAGACGCCAACAACAAGGACAGCGAAGGTCATATGACAAGCGTTTGTGTGTAGAGATTAGGAGAAAACCGCAAAGACATTTTTCTGAATGCCTTAGTCTGAGAAAAGGCTCCATATCACACACTATGTTAAAAATGTAGGAACACACACACACACACACACACACACGTTCTCTGAATTACAATGAAGCGTTAAACTAAATCCCCTATTCTGGCAAAAGTCCAGATATGACAGTTAAAACCAACACCCAACTATCTACACATATAATTTGCAGAAGTACAGATTGAGAAGTAGTACAGACTGGTACATTTGTGTGTGTGTGTGTGCGTGTGTGAGAGAGAAAGGGAGAGAAAGAGAGAGACAGAGTAGAGAGTAGATATGTACAGAAGGAGCCATGTTCTCCAGCCTTTCTGAGTCCATTAGAACTATGAAAACAGGATGTACTTTACTAAGTGATCCATGCTCTGTGGTCAGTATGGAAAATTACCTGCAATGGCAGCTGATACCATGTGCAGCTGTGTGGAGTCAGCCTCAAACACTTGGTTCAGTCTCTCCTTTGAGCTGGAATAAGCAGCGAAGTAAATGGCCCTGTAAACAGAGCAAACACACCAGTCTGATAAACCAAAGTAAAGACTGAGGGTTTTTTTACTGGTCCAAGCTGGCCACCAAAATGGCTGTGGTGCTCTGGTTTGATGATTTAAGAGGGGTTTTTGGCACCAGCTGACCCTCTAAACTCCAGTTTGGCCAGACTAAACTAGTTTTAATCAGCAAAGACCAGCAAATTGTTTTAGTTGCACAATAAAAGCATATATAGTACAGAACAGAATGGAGAACAACTCAGTTTTGATTCTGGTTTAAAGATAAATGTAAAGCAGTTTTGGGCTTGGCTTGGGCTTTTGGCTGAAAAAAGGTATCTTATGCACCTTCGTGCACTCTAGGTATAGGTTGCATACTATAATTTGGAACGGAGTCAGTTTTGCATGGAAATGGAAATTCAACATACAGGATTTGAACAACATGGGGGGTGAGTACAGTAACACAATTTTCATTTTTGGTTGAACTAATTTCTCCACCTACAAGCTTTCATAACAAATGATAATGAACAGTCCATCAGAAAAACACTCTGCACACACACAAACCGATGCCTCGCTTCTTAACTCACGCGCGGAGATCTGTTCAACATCAGCCCCGATTTATCCCGCACGCCTCATTGGACAAACACTTTATCTGAAATACATCTGCGTGGGACATTTGTTTACCCAAACGCTAAAGTTAAAATCACTTTCTCAAAACAATGAGGGAGAACAAACAAGCCATTTAACAACTCAATTTGTTTAATTGTTCTGGGAAAATAGTGTTGTTTACAGAATTGATGTAACCTAATTAGGTCCGGAGTTTCTGGGTGCTGCTGCAGAAAAGCTGGCGTGGCAGAAAATTGCAGGTGTTTAATGTTTATAATGGCCTGGAAACACAACCGCACATCACTTACTGATCTTTCATACTGAATTAGATTCAGTGACCCCGACGCCCTTTGGAATACGTGACATATAAACAGGTTTTGTGAAGGTTCCAGACTAGACTGATATGAATTAATCAGTCAATGCTTTTTACAAATAAGTGATATCTGTAATACAAGTAAATCGGTATTGGTTATAGACCTATTAAATGAAAGCAACATAATACTCGCAAATGTGCTGTTGTACTGAATATCAGCACTGCTGTGCTTACCTGCAGCTAAATCACAGCTACTCTGATGTGTGTGCACTGGATGGGTTATTGGGAGTTTGGATGGGAAAATTCAGAGTTTGCGTCAGCAGTCTTGGCCAGCATTTCACTTACGCTTCTGTAATACTGCTTAAACACTTTTGGCTTAAATAACATGCGATTTAATGTGGCACAAAGTTGCTCAGATTCAACAAAGATTTATTTTGTACACTATTTATTTAGAATTTACTACTGGCTTTCCAACCTTTGACAAATGACGCTAAACTGAACACTCGGTACAGTTAATATACACCAATATACAGAACATACACCCATGAGAGCATGTGATCGATGAATGCACATGTTGGCGCCAAGCCCTGAGCGTTTGTAGCTTTTCTGGTTGAGCAGGAATTGCGTCGGTCACATTGCTACCTGATTCGCTGCGTGCTCGGTTTTCACATGTCTGTTCCTCATGTGAACTGAATTAGACACAATCAGATATGGTGTCAGTCAATGCACACTCACCGTGACGGAGCCACTCCGATTAGATTGGGCCCCAGACCCCTGAATAGAGAGCGAGGCCCTTCCTTCTCCAGAATTAACCTGAGACAGAACGACAGAGAGACACATTAAGACAGCTATAATAAATGCCACATGGTTTGAAACGCTGTTTAAAATCTAACTCCATTAATTACAAATGCTTTCGGAGCCAGTGTGTACTGTATGTGGTTTCGTAAACACACATTTGATCCAGAATGTTTGGTGATCATGTGTGTTATAATTTTAAACATTACCAAGAAATCATAGAAACCATCGCTGGACACACCTCAGAAAAACATGCTCTAACAAAGAGGTATAAATTCCGGTAATGCAAACGCAAGTAAAATCTATGGAGAAAGGGTGTGAAAATTAACTGTCAATCAATCAATGAATGTTAATAATGGTGAAAAGAGAGAGAGGTGTTAATGAGATCAAATAAAGAAAACGATTAGCACGTTATTTTTGAACACAAAGGGTCTTTTGGAGGATGTTATTTTTAACACAGAGCGTGCCTGTCAAAAACGCCAGGAAACTTGCATATAGACTACGTCACTTTCACTGTTGTTTGCTTTTGTGTAGGTAAAATAACTCTTCTTGTGTTCTGTAGAATAAAGTAATGTGTCTTACAGTAAACTATTTGGAGAGACACACGTTTTGGTAAATTATTCCTTTACCAAAAAAAACAACAATCAAAACCGTGATTGTGATTGTTCTGTTTTTAAAAGCCTTACAAGGGACCGCAGTATTTAACCCGAGTTAAGCTGAGAGGATAAGAGAGTAAGTGAGCCAGACAAATGAGTTACACACACTTCAGTTAGAAGCCAAGCTCCCGAGAACAGCGTTTAGTGTGAGGGCAGCGATTGGTTGAGTAAGGGGGAGTGGAAACGACTGACAAGAGATTCTTTATAAAGAAAACACGGAAAGGAAGAAAAGATCGAGTCGAAGAGAGAGAATTATACAAATCATGCAACACCTGGCAAATTTCTTCTATAAAAGCAAGGAACCAACCAGCTTACTGTTATATACTATATAACCTTACTATTATATATTATATACTATTATACAACCTCTTTTATGTAATATAACAAAAATGGTCCTCAGTTCTCTTTTGCCTTCCAACTACTTTAAATGTATTTTGTTTTATATGGTGTGGTGAGGATAAGACCACACAATATTCAGACACACAATGCCAACAGGGTGTGTCTTCTGGTGGGGAAGACGGGCCCTCGGTTTTAGGACCATAAACCATGGAACAAATGTTTACCAAACACTGAGCTAACAACGCGGAGCCAAATTCACACAACGTACACTCCAGGGTGTTATTTTAAAAATATTACGAACCAAAAATGTATAAACATAACAGTCCTTAATGTTTGGGTTTATTTATTCTAAAAGATGGTGGTTTCATGTTGCTCAATCTCCTTGGTTACGTACATACGGACATAACGTACATAATTACGTACATATTAAATGTAACAAGTTAATATCATGGTACGCTTTGCTCGCACTCAAAATACGCCCTACACGAGCCCCTTGTGCAGTTAACAGAGTAACTGATGTGTAAGGATGATGTGTATACCTGAGACAGTGAAGGGGCCCCGGAGAGCCCACGCGTGCCACACTGGCCCCATTAACTGTGCTCAGATGAACCTCAGAGACGAAGAGAGTTACTGAAGATGACTGAAGCCTCGTCTTCACCACCTCCAACGGACACGTCAGGATCGCACCGACCGTACCTCCACATCTGAGAGAGAGAGAGAGAGTTGATAATTGTGCATCATTTAAGAAATCTCATTTTTGTAACAAGAACTGACCTCACAATGTGTGTGTGTGTATGTGTGTGTGTGTGTGTGTATGTGTGTGTGAAGGCGAGTGAATTTCAACACTGATGTGAAAGGTGAACTGCTGTTTAGACTCGTGGCTTCAGATCTGGGTCACAAACTCTGTAACTCAATCCCTCACGTGCCGACACAGTTCACTGTTCTGATTAAAAAACATGACAAAAAAACTCTATATAAAATAACTTTAAAAGTTGTGAATAAAACTGTAACTACGTGTATGTAATTATTAATTTATTAGACAGAGATAATAAAGCAAGCAAAACAAAAGGTTAAAATGACAATGCGTTAAAAATGCACAGGAGTTTTTGAAGTAAAAATGTAACCAGCATCATAAATCAGTGATTGTGCGAGATATTAATACAAAGTTACTTTAATTAATTACAGCATTGTTCAAAGAACTTAATATTACAGTGTGTCATGGTAATAAAACCACGCTTAAACCATGCTAAAACCACAATACCACAGTGAAACTTTAGCGAAGTCACTCTGAATGTGACATTCATGTCGTTTGTTTCTCATAAACACAGAGTCAACGAGCGTGACAACTCATGTTTCTATTTTAATCCAGTGACCATCTGATCGAGGACAGGTATGTAGGGCACAGGCTGCGATCGCTGTAACAGTGAATCAATGAATGAGTGCCACTCAGGATGAATCACCAGCTGCGACAGCTCAGTGTCCCATATCACAGCCCTGTTCCAAAATGATCCCCTTACTGTTATGATTTCATGTAAAAGTAGCGTAGGCAATTTCTGGACAGCTAGAAATAGCAACCGAGTTTTGAAAGCATAAGATCCTGCTTTCCCTTCAGAGCAATCTCCAAAGCCACACCTCTCACAATAGCGTGCAGAGGTATGCAAATTTTGACAGTCAAGTGGGACATCCTATCATTGTATTCGGACAGAATGCAATGATTGGACGAACATTTTATGGTCGTGAACCTTCCAAAGAAGGTGTGTGTGTGTCAGTAAGTCAGTCAGTAAGTAAATAAATAAATAAACTCCATTTAAATATATTTAGACCACTTCATTTAGTGACTGCTATCAGGATGTAAGGAGACATTTAAGTAACATAAGAAAACAAATTTCTAGAAAAGATCAACTAACCCGTCTTTAAGAAAAATACACAATCTGTTATAGTAACAGACTGTACATAGCTGCTTACACAAATATGAGTGTGTCTGAATCAAAGATCTTTTTGGACACTGGAGCTAATTTAAATTTACACCACAAACCACTGACAGCAAACAATTACAGCTTTCAGATCCTGTCTTGCATCAGCCTGGATTTCTATATAAACGCAACAAGATTTTCAGTGTGGGGACATCCGTAACTATGTGGATTTGTATTTCATTACTGCTGGACTGTTTACCGCCACCTTATTTTCATATTCATTTTGCACAAGACTTCAAGTCAAACCGCTGCACGTTGCACATTTGCACGTTTATTCTATATTTCAGAGTTTATTTATTATTATGTTTGCCTTATAGTTTGTACTGGCATTCTGTGGACAGCAAAGTAAGCTGAAACTGTTCCCTTACTGTGCATATGACAATAAACGCTTTGAATCTTGAATCTTTTAGCGCTACACTGGGGTGTGGGTACGTACATAGTTTGGGGACAATCCGGAAGTCGTAACGGATCACGTTTTCAGTAAACATGTCAGCTCGAGTGCATGTTGTCATTAAAAAAAACGGGTGACCACGTCAAATACTACGAAATCCATCGCAATGTCTCACAAACTTTTCACTTCTCTCAAACTATTGAGCATATGTATGTATGTATGTATGTAAAGTGGCTTTACCCTCCGGCAAATAGATGCACCAGTGTGTCCCTCTGGCTCATCTCGGCTCATGCTCTCCCGGATCCACCAGGCTGGGTAGCAGTGTCCGTTTCCGCGTCGCCGTGTGTTTCTCATGCGGGTGGGTGTGAGATTAGCGGGCGCAGGCAGACAGTCTATCCGACCTCAGAGCGTCTCACGGCAGCTTCACCTCTGACCAACCCCCGCTGGTCTCTCCGCGTATAGCTTTTTCCGCGACAGTGGAGCTAAAAGTGAGACTGGGGTCAAAAGTACTTATATATCACTGAGGTGGGTCAATATCTAAGTGGAACATTATCAGGGGTAAAAAAACGGAGAAAAAACGTCCGCGTTTGCCCCGCACGCAGTTCACCTTCAGAAAGACACACTCCTGCTACGTGAACTCGGTCATAGTTCACTGTGTGCGGGCCAATCAGATGACGCCAAACAAAACGCCCATTGGTCGAGTCCCCAGAGCCCGCCCCCTCATGTCCCGTTCACGTGGTCAATGCTTTGAATGAAAGAACTCTATTTTACAGTAACACACACACACACACATAAACTTGTGTATGTATGCATGTATTTATGTATATATTTGCAAATGACGCAGAAAACAAAGTTATGTCTGGATTTGTCTGTCTGTCCGCTGCATTGTGGAAAACAGTATCCACGTATTATGAGCAGAATTACAGTAAATGGTGCTTAAACTGCTTTAAGCGGATGTTGTAGGGGATTAGTAAAGTTTTTTTATGGGTCTTCTTCAGTCTCCGAACAGAGACACATTGTGATTCATTTTAGTTGTTTTAAATACTGTTGGTTGAACAGTGTCGCCACCTTCTGCCCACTTATTTTTCCTCCTCATACAGCGCGTTGCTTCAGTTAACAGCAAATGCACGTTTTCCTTCAGTCTCTCAAACTATGGGCCGCGGCCCCTTGAGGGGCCACCAGACGGCGCTAAGGGGGCCGCATAGAAATTTCTAGTTTAGGAAATTATTTTAAGACCTTTACCTGTATGCGATCAGTATTGTCCTTTGTAAAATATTATGCTTTTAAAAATAGAAATATTTAAAAATAATAATAAAATATTTTTCTTATACGCATTCAACACCAGAGAAATAAGGATACACAGAGAATTGATGTTCCGGCATTGTATAAAGTCTTTTGTTTTTGGTATAATGCAAAATTCTAAGTAAAATCGTAAGTTTGACACATTGTTTTTGACTATAACAGATGCTTTAGTGAATAAGAGTGACACATTAAAACGTGACTTTCTGTGTGTGTGTGTGTGTGTGTGTGGTCCAAGTAGTAGTTACATACATACAAGTGCATTTTGACCTTGTGGGGACTTCGTTTTTTCTTTTTATTCTTAGGTTAAAAAAGGTTAGGTTTAGAGGTAGGGTTAGTGTAGGGGGACAGAATGTGCGGTTTGTACAGTATAAAATATCACCAATAAACATGAAAACCCAATGTGTGTGTGTGTGTGTTTAAAATGAGTCAATCTCCTGTTTGTTTAGTTTGTGTATTGTGAACTTTGACCTGAAGACCATCAATGATCTACTGCAGTCGTTCTTGCTTCAGTACACAGACATGGAGCGACACACTACATCCTTCACAGACTGAAATGTAACATAACCTTAAACTGATTATTAACTACTAACTAATTATTAACCTGACACAGGCCTTCCAGCAAAGACCTCTGATCTCCCAGCCTTTATTTATCAGAGATACGCCAAACCGTAGCTAATAATATCTCTGTGTGTGTTTATGTTGTGCCCACACTCGACACGAGGGATGTGACACTGCTGAACTCATTTTAGGGGTTAAAGTGAAGCTCTGTCAGCAATTATAGATCGTTCTTTTTGAAAGCGTGATAAAAAAACAGCAGAATAAACAACACAGCAGAGCAGATTGGGTGTTTGAATAAAAAACAGGTTATAAATTTAATCTCCTGTCTGAAAACAGTTATAAAAACACTCTTATAGGTCTGCCCAACCTTCAAGCATACACGCACACATACTCTCAGTTATAGAATAATAGACAGGTTGTTAGTAGATGCATGCTTGAAACACTGACTCATATGACTGCAGCTCCCACAAACACAAACACACACCTTAGGTTTCTGTGCATTGTGGGGACTTTTCTTAGACATAATGCCTCTTATACTGTATAAACTCAGTTTTCCATCCCTAATCCTCACCATACCCCTAAACACAACCCTCACAGAAACCTTTTTGCATTTTAAGTAGGCTTTGCTTTCTGCTTTTTTTGCAGAAAGACAGACAGACAGACAGATGGACGAACAATGTTGAACATTGTGTTATTTTACACTATGACCAGCAGAGGGTGGAATGAACTACGTCTGACACACACACACACACTTGTATAGTGTGTAGTGTTGGAGGAGGGCAAGGGAGGTTCACACAGTAGGGCTGCGTTTGATCAATCCCGCATTCCTTGCGGGCTGATGGATTCTTGTTTCCTACAACAGGATCTCTCAGCGGAATATCTGGGCGGTGTAACCGGCAGGTAAAGCAGCATCTCTCGGCTTTCTCTTCTCCCGTGTCGTGTCTTCACGTTTGTTTTATCTGCAGATCAGCTACATTGTTGCGCTTGGCTCTCGCCGTGCGCGCCAGTCATTTCTCCATCGCGTTCTTTAATTTTTCCGTATGCATTTCTCTGACTCGCCTTTAGCTTAGCTATCATTACAAGACGTTCGCGTTGCGCTTTTAAGATAAGACACGGGTGATCTTTACCGTCTTAAGACGAAAGAGGGAGGAGATTGTGTGCTGTGAATTAACGCAGTTTCCAGCTATGTTGGAGTTTCATTGAGGCTATATGTGTTGGAGCAAAATGATTCAGGATTTAATGTGAAATTTGACGTGCAGCCCAGAATAGCTGTAAATACTAGTTAATTTAAACAGTCCTGTGACGTAGCAACTTGAACCATTAAAGTACAAATGTCCCGTGTATTATTTCTTAAATGTCATAAGAACGTCATCTGTAATAATGACACAAAAATAGAAACATTTTAATATCTTTAGATAAAGTTCAACATGTTTCATTGCGTGGCACTGATGACACAGTCTGTGGTTTTGTTTTAGAGCTGTGTCAGAAATGATAATGACATGAGAACAGAAGCACACGTCAATGCATGCTAGAGTTTTCAGTAGTTAGAGTTTAGTAGCTGGGGAACTGATGGGTGTTGTCACATTGTGGTTTACAGTAAGCACGATGTGTATTCAAACAGCTTTACACGTCTGTGTGTGTGAGAGAGCACTTTAAATTCGGCCCTTTGTAGGAATGAATTAAAAACGAAACTATCATTTGCATTTAGAGTTAATAACAGTTTCTGCTGGGATGTGTTTGGGGTAAAGTAGTAATGTTTGGGGCAGTGTAATGTTGTAGTGTTTGTGTGGTGTTGTGTTTGTAAAAAACGTTATATTTCCAGGCTTTGGTTGTGCTCCTAAGTATGTTTTTTGCCGGGTGCTTCATTACATTAACAAAACAAGCACAGCTGTGTGTGTGTGTTTTGACCCTGTTTGTACCCTATTATAACCAATCCGTAACTTTCGCCTCGCTACCGCCATCTCTGTTTGAAACATAAAATTGCATGCACTCTTCATGACGTTTGTTGAAGTCAAATGAAGCCAAAACGGGCATTCCCCGGAAAATCAGACCCCCGACAGTTGAAATTATAAATCATTATTATCAGCTTACCATTGTGAATTGTGGTAAGGTAAGGAGACAATTCAATAACTGTTGTTTGTTTTGTTAATTTTAACCCAAAAAGTTATACATTTCAAAAAATAAAATAAAGTTTAAAATAACTTTTATGATGTGTGCCTTTTCCTATGTGTAATAATAAGTTTCTCTGTTGCTCTTGAATGCCTAGGCGACAGTAAGGGGGCTGTGCATGCATGGCTGATGGACAGGTGTGTCGACCAATCCCAGAGCAATGCTGGCACGGAACCGTTTCATTGTGGTGCTGGTGGTTGGAGTGCTGCTGGCCGTGCTGAGTTTCAGCCTGCAGTATTGTAAGTGTGTGTGTGTGTGTGTGTGAACCACAATGTATCATTTCAGTCGCTTTTCCTCCATTTTTACTGTGTATGAAATTATGGCTATTCATATATATTTAGAGGTTTTCCTGTGGGCCGCTTTGTTCATGACTGTATATGTTTAGTGTGTCAGGGGGGAATTACAACCTGGATTGTATTTACTGACGCGGTGTGTGTGTTGTAATTCCAGTGGGAATAGGGTCTCAATTAGACAGCATTCAGCACTCCAAACAAAGGCATTTCCTTTGCAGACCTGCTATATATAACACAAAATGTCTCTGTGGAACACAGTTTAGAAGGAGTGATTTTTGATTATGTTTACAAACTTAAAAAAAAGATTAAGTACAAAATACAAATGATAGATTTGTAGTCACTAAACCCCTACAAAAAAGTACAGTGGCAGTATCTTGGTACAGTGATGGTATCAGATATGTGCAGTTTATATAGCAGATTTTATATAATGTATTTTTTTATATATCATGTTATTTACACTGCACTTCAAAGTATGCTATGAAGTAACCTTAGTAGACAGTCTGATTCTTTCTTATAGATTCTCTAAATGCAAACATTTCCATTAATTTGTGAACTCAGCAGAAGATGAAATCAACCAGTAAATAAAAAATATAACTTTAATTTAAACATTTATGTTTGAATGGTATTAATAACAAAACATCAATTAGCACAGTCAAAATATCTGGACAGTCCTGAGTCAGTGGTAACAGTGTGATTTATAATAGAGAGTTTTATTTATTTGTTAATGAAAGGGTTAAATAGATTGGCTTCTGAGACAGATTGTTCCCAGATTAGACTCGCGACCAGACGCATGTCATTGACTGAAAATCCCCTTTAGCTGAGCTCTGCAGGCATCTGTTTTTAATCAAATAAACTTGTAAATATCAACAGAATAAATAATACCTAACAGATGGTGGGAACTGTGAAAGAACTCAAACGTAACCAAACATGGCAATATTTTTTGACAAGGCGAGCAGGGATTGGCCAGCGTGCTCCTCTGATGCCCGCCCTCTGCTTTACAGAGCCAATCGTAGTTCAGTTTGAGCAACAGGATATACCTGGCCAGCACACAAGAACTAAATCGAAACAAGTGACACAAAACGGCCATCTTAGGAGGATCTCCAAATATTTGTTCATTCATTCATTGATGAACAGTTTGTTGATGACAGAAAGTAGTTACTTGAAATGACATGATTAATGAGATCAGCGTATCTGTGTTTGTTAGAGCTACATCTGTGTGGGCTGATGCTTCTGTTTGGCTTAATCACTGCAATATCAAAGGGAATAAATGGCTACACTTCAGTGTGTGTGTGTGTGTGTGTGTGTGTGTGTGCACGTGCGCACAAGCCTGCACGTGTTTGTCTATAAAAAGGCCTGACCTTTGACACTACCATTTTTTCTTTTTTCCGTTTCTCTTTACTGTCTCAGGAACTCTGCATGTTCTCTGAACTTTAGCTTGTACATTGTTGCTAAAAAGTATTTATGTAATAATCACACAAAACAATGTCAGAAATTGACGCCATTAGATCAGAAAATATCAAATCAAGTGGCTTAATTGTAAAGACAGATAAAACAATTATATTATTCAGTATAGGACTTAGTAAACATGAAATATGTGCATTACTAACATTCAGATTTGATGGGGTATATATGCTCTTTGGGGCCTCTGTCTGCACGGCTGGTATGAAGTTTTGTAAACAGTTTAAACAGTTTTCCGACAAATTTCTTATGTCATTCTTCTAACCCGGCCATCTTGTCCTTCCTCATAATGTTCCTTTCTTTCACCCTGTGCGATATCATTACTAATTCATTCTCTGCTTTGTGGTCTGTTGAAGGCTGTCTGAACGTAGGGCAGAGTCTGGCCTTAAATTAGCTGTCCTTCCTCTCTTTCATCTTCTCTCTCTCTTTTTACTTGAGTTCACTTAACTGTGACTGATTTGTTTGAAAAAAAAAAGCGAGGCTCCAAGTCTGCAGAGATTAACAGACAGAGAGAATGAGGCCATACATCGAGAGAGAGAGAGAGAGAGAGAGAGAGAGGATGAAAGACAGAATGGAATGTTACTCTGGTGATTGTGTCTCTGTCAGCATGTCTATCACTGAACCTCTCTCACACACACACACACACACACACACACACAGGTTTATACAAACCTGCAGACTAACCTGTTGACATTTTTTAATTTGAAGTAAAACTAGGTTTGGCTGATTTAGTTTACTAGTTAGATTTTTTTTAACTATATGTGACTTTACAGACACACACAGTCAGACAGACAGAAGTCCAAAGACTCACACAATGGCTGTGACGAACAGTGCAAACATTTGTGCTTATTTATTTGGTTAGTGAGAAAGAGAGAGAGAGAGAGAGAGAGAAAAGGTGTGTATGAATGTTTGTATTTCTGCTTGTTAGCTAGACACATTGACTTTCACTTACCAGCTACAAAGAGCTCTTTGTGTAGTCAGTCCCATACACGGAGCTGTGCTGTGATTGGCTAAGATCTCAGTCCTAACACTTGGTCATGCAGATTTTACAAGGAGGAGCAGTGAGGCAGAGTGGGTATGATGCTGAATATAGACCAGAATGAGGTGTACACACACACCTGCACATGCTCTCACACACATCGGCAGTATGTCTGCTGTTACCCGTATAAACCAGCTAACTGTTATACTGCTTTCTGGTGAGTTCAACTCTTAGTACTAGTTAAAAATGGTTAGAATCATTTAGAATAAAGAAGCTTATAGTTTGTGTTCAGTTATTAATAGATTTGTTTAATGTATTGAATAGTATTGTTTTTTTGTGTAATGTTGCTGTAACTATTTACATTGTGAACTGAATTATTATCTATTGTTACTGTAAAACTTGTTACTGTAAGTGCTACAGTGTGACTGTAGATTTGTTAAACTGTTGAAATGAAGATCATAGCAGTACACGTTTGAACCATTTTAACAGAATAAATGCTTTAAATCATTTTTTGGTATGACCTCTTTAATAAATCACTGGACGGTTTATGGCTATTACAAATATGGACATTAAAAAAATCCATTTCAAAAACAGATGTGATGGTGTTTTCATCTGTCACATTAAGACATTGGGGCGCCCTACTTTCTACAGACTGTCATTGGTTCTAAAGCACAACCCGTCACTATGGCAACGTGTCAGAATCCTCCCTAGGCTCACATCACCATGGCGATTTCCAGACTTCAACAGGCGGCAGCACTGTGCGACCTCAGTGTTTACACAGTGATCTCACATCTGAGGAAGCTGGAAAGTGTGTGTGTGTGTGTGTGTCTGACGGCTCTGAAAGCCTTCTTTCATTTTATTCTTTCTCTGCACAGTGCACCTGATTCCAACCAATCCGGTGGCAGAACAGAGGTCACCTGGTAAAAGCAGGAAGCGGGTGAATCCCGTTCTCCATACCGATCCGCCCACCCCAGACCCCATCAGAGACACCCACCGGTACTGCAATTACCCCAACCTCACTGAGCACGGCTGGGAGGGTGAGAGACACACACCCCTTCACCTCCAGACATGTCTGAAGACTGCCACACAATTACAGTAATGTGTGTGTGTGTGTGTGTTGTAGGTCATAGTCCGGCTGATTACAAACTGCTGTCCGTCCAGGTGATGATTCGCCATGGAGACCGTTACCCTTTGTACTCCATCCCCAAAACTAAGAGGCCAGCTATAGACTGCACACTATCAGACAAGAGGTGCACAGATATTAGTACAATATATGATGAGGTGTATCTGTCTATTTATCTGTCTGTGTGTTTGTCTAGTGTGTAAATGTGTGTGTTAGGTATGATGTTTATCAGAGGCTAGTAGGTTGAATCAATATCAGATTAATATTTAATTCCTCTCATCTGCTTTTATTCTTCCATGTCATCTATCCGACATTACTGTAACGTTACCTAAAATAACATTGTTTCCATGGTTTCATAGTATTTTGACCTACTGTATGGTTTGACAAATGCCGTGGTCCAGAATATTTTGAAATGATTATAACCCATAATATTCCCATGCTGTCTCCGATTTATAGTAATCCTCATCCATAACCCCCCTTACATCTCTCACACACACACACACACACACACACACACACTTATCTCACTGTCTAAATCAGAACATACCACACTAGAGATCTGCATGTCTGCTTACAGTTGTGACCTGACCCAACCTGAGCAATATGTTTAGTTAGCCAATCTCAACCAGTGACTTAAAATGAGTAATTAACTCTTGTTATTTCACTACTACAGCCTAATGAATAATAAATCATATTCGTTCTACTAAAAGAATCATTTTTATAATAATGTAAGTAGTAATACTTTCAAAGTCTATCAGACAGAGCTTGCTGTATTTAATGGACCTTTAAAGTGAAATCATTAGTGTTTCAATGCCGCCCCCTTATGGATGCTTTTAAAAGTGCAGTAAAGGCACATTATGCTCTCTGTGTTGTTTAAATGGCAAAGAAACTAAAGATAGTTTAATGAATCCGTCCCATAACATTTAATTTATGTTCTAAATGCATTTGTTTGTGTTTTGCAGAACACCCTCACACCCCCTTCTGGCCTCATTCGTGAATCACATGGCTCTGGGAGGGCGTGGTCACTGGGATGCATCATTGGGATCTTTGCCCCGATTACCCAATCACAGCAGTTGTGAGATGGGAGAGCTTACACAGACAGGTAGCCAATCAGAGTGTGACATTTTATGTGACATAAAACATGCTGCCACATTTTAGGCTTTGTTGGATGCATTTGAATATTCATGGTGTATCCCAATATATATAAATTAAACCGTGTCTCTGTTAGGTGTCGTACAACACTTGAAAAATGGTGATCACCTTCGGCAGGCCTACATCAAACGTCATAATCTGTTAACTGATGATTGGTCGTCCAGGCAGGTGTGGGTGGAGACTACAGGTAAAAGCCGGACGCTGCAGAGTGGATTGGCTTTCCTCTTTGGCTTCCTGCCACGTTTTGATTGGTCACGGCTGACAGTAAGACAGCAGTGGAGTACACTGTTCTGTGGATCCTCTTGTGACTGTCCTGCACGGAACCGGTACTTGGACCAAGAGCAGCGCAGGCAGTATCGCCAGAGAACTGCAGACACGGAACTCGAGAACACATATGTTGCCATGGCAAAGACTCTGGGTGTGGCGACGAAGACTCTCAGGGCAGCCAATCCAGTGGATGCGCTGTTATGTCACTTTTGCCACCATCTTCCCTTCCCTTGCTCCAGCATACGGACTATAACAAACGGCCCCGCTGTGGGCGCATGTCTAACGCTACGGCACTTCGCTGTGATTCGCCGACAACAGAGGGATGACGAACTGGGGAGGCGAGAGGCGGGGCTTTACCGCCGCTACGCCGTGCTCGCGGCGCATCCGTACCTTAACCGTACCGCAATGCGCATGGAGAGGATCGCAAAAGTCAGCCAGACACGCAAAGAGGAGGCGGTCTTCGCTTTAGCCTCCGCCCATGATGTAACCATGGCTCCGTTGCTAAGCGCCTTGGGCCTGGAAGGAGCAGGATTTCCTAGGTTTGCTGCTCGGCTGGTGTTTGAGCTGTGGAGGAGCCCAGAAGTGAAAGACAATGGGAAAACTAAGAAAAAGAGTGATAGAAAAAGAGGAAAAGGGTTGGACAACATGTTTATTCGTGTTCTTTATAACGGCGAGGACTTGACCTTTGACACGGCCTTCTGCCGCGACCACAGTCGCCACGCGGCGCGACCTCTGTGCCCTCTGGGTAATTTCCTGTCTTTTGTCAGAAAGGATATGTTTAATATCATCAACGCTACAAGTTACCAGCAGGCCTGTCACCAAACGGTACTTTAAAACATGAAAGTGACAGTGTAGAGGAGAGAACGCACATGGAGAGAATGAGTAAATGTTGAAGAGATGCGTGTTAAAGGAGTAGTTCACCTAAAAATGTCGTTTAAGTTTAGAATGTCACAGCTGCTTTCTATAACAGTGACAGCATAGTGTGACCAGGTGCTATCAGGTTCCAACAATGACCAAAATCCAGAATAAATATACTGTAAAAGTAAAAAAAACGTACGTAAAAAAATATGGGTTTAAAATGCCGTCGAAATAATAACAGTAATTTTTGAGTGTACTGTTCCTTTAAGAGTGATTAGTAAGTGTATTTTGGTTTGAAGTCTTTGGACCAATCTGACCAATTGTCCTTGCACAAAATCGTTTGGGGTAAAGTTTGCTACACGTAACCCAACTGAATTAGTCAGACATTGAAACTGTTTACAGGAGTCATCGGGTTTAGATGAGGCTGGATGAAGATGGTGTTAAATAAGCTGTGATATCATATCAAGGACGTTTCAAAACTGCTGAAATCCAGCCCCAAGACAAACACACACCTCCATTTGTTAAACACCTCTTGCCTTTGTCCTGAGTCAGGAATGGTGCACAGTCATTAAGACAATCCTTGTGGTTCCACTAGATAGGAAAGTTATAACAATCCATTTGTGTTGCGTTTGTCATTTTTAGATCAGATTTTGTAAATATTTGTAGGACATTTAGGGCACTAAGCCACTTTATAACAGAATTCCTGCCCGATCTGGAATCTGATATATTTCCATTGTTCGTTTCTTGGGTTGGATGTGTTTACCGGACTCACACTAAACCAGCTGTGTTAAGTTCTCATCTGAAAAGTATTTGGAAGAATTTGAAGTTCTCACCGCACCATCATAAGTTGTTCTTCCACATTTTGTGTCCTTCTAATGTCATGACCCGTTTAATTCTTTGCTTTTTTAGTTTAATGAAGGTAAAGCAGCGATAGTAATTCTGTGTTTTTGCAATATTTGAAGTTACTTTGTATTTTAAATGGTTTAATAATCTGCCACATTCCAAACCTCAAAGCACATTTTTCAATAAAAGTTAACGTGAATTGTTTTGTCTGGAAACTTGGTTTGTCTACTGTGGTTTGTCTGTAAATACAGCAGTCAGGCTAAACGTGGTCTCACGTGGCCTGACCTTTGACTGTTGGCATATATTTATGTCCGAATTCTGCCACTTCTGGTTTATTGGTCAATTCTACTCTGACACTTTCACGTGATGGCCACAAGGTGGCAGGTGAGTTGCGTTTGCGGTACCACTAGCAGCCCTGGGCGTAATCATTGAGTCAGCACAGTAAACGCAGATAAAGCCTCACTTCATTGGTCAGCATTATACATACACACTAATAATGCAAAGAGCCTCTTTTATGTTAAATGTGAG
>JAZGTI010005372.1:0-18269 GCA_036877585.1 Botia kubotai
TAATTTTTTTTATTATTCACGGTAATACCGTATACCGCGGTAAAATAGGAAGGAGGTTTGACGGTATCAAAATTTGGATACCGCCCAAGCCTAGTAATAGTAAAATTTTCTCTGTGTGGTTATAGCTGAAAATACAAAAACATAATACAGCAAACAAAACACGAACACAAGAAAATTAATAAAACAAAGACCGTCAAGTTGAATAAAATTTGTCTGACTATTGTATAACATAATTCAGATGAGTTTCTAAAGATTATTACAAATTATTGTGTCATCTAAACCCATAATGCGCTAAATACAATAAATTAATCTGATGTACAAGCACACAGTATGAGCTCATCCAGCATCCAAGCAGAAATGACAGCCGTCAGCCTGTGAGGAAATGACACGCGCGTGATGCTGCCTGCAGACTGACCTTCCCTTCCTGCCCTTAGGAGAAGTCAAAAAGAAACACAGACTGCCAGGCGACAGTCTGCTGCCTCTGAGCAACACAGACACAGAGGAAAGACAGGCGGTTACAGACACTTCACAGACACAGATCTGCGTCAGTAGCGATTAATGCACAAGGAGAAAGTTGGTCATCTCATGTTATGTTATATTTCATAACTTACTGGTTTTGACAGGAAAGATGATAAATGAAACAGGAGAAAGATCTCACCTGGACGTTCTCTTATCTGACTGAATACTCTCATTATCTGCCAGGTTGAGGGAGGCGAGTGACAGGCTGGACACAGAGTAACCCCGCGGCCGTGACCCTGCACATGCAAATTAACACATATTTACATGTATTCATTTAGCAGACACTTCTATCCACAGCGACTTACAGACGACGACAGCATCAAACATATACTTACACATGATTTACATGCATTGTTTTTATCAAAGCTGCAATCTGTAACGTTTGCCTCTTTACTGCCATCTCTGTTCAAAACATAAAATTACAGTGTACCTGCTGAGGTTTCTTTCCTTCATGTGGACGTGATTTTTGTTTGTTTTTAACCCAGATTGCAGTTACGGATTGCAGCTTTAACTCTAAGCTGAGATCTGAGATGCAGTTCTGAGCTTTCACCAAGGCTGGGTCAGAACACCTGAGTTCAGTGTGGAGTTCCCAGTGTACCTGTGGCAGTCTGTGCTGGAGGTTTTGGAGACTCCATAATGTCTCTGTGCATAGATTTGGGGCGTGGCTTCTTTTGCTTGATGCTCGGGGGGCGTGGCTTAATCACACTGTCCATGTCATCCATCAGTTTGAGCTGCTTCCTCCTCATATACTCATCTTTGATGAACTCTCGTCTGGCCTTCTCCTCCTCCTTCTTCTGACGTTCCTCTTCTGCTTTCAGTCTGTTCGTGTAAGCAGCGTTAAATGTACGTTAAAACAACGCTGTTAAAGAAACATTCTGGGTTTAGAACACATTAAGCTGAATTAGAATTTTCAATTTGATGTGATTATCACCAAAAATAAGTTTGACTTATTTAAAATGACTGGTTACAGTCTGTAATGTGAGGTGTGTGGTTCTCTATTATTGTGTGGGCGCTGTTACTGTGTGTGGTCTTTGTGTAATGTGAGGTGTGTAGTTCTCTATTATTGTGTGGGCGCTGTTACTGTGTGTGGTGTTTGTGTAATGTGAGGTGTGTGGTTCTCTATTATTGTGTGGGCGCTGTTACTGTGTGTGGTGTTTGTGTAATGTGAGGTGTGCGGTTCTCTATTATTGTGTGGGCGCTGTTACTGTGTGTGGTGTTTGTGTAATGTGAGGTGTGTGGTTCTCTATTATTGTGTGGGTGCTGTTACTGTGTGTGGTGTTTGTGTAATGTGAGGTGTGTAGTTCTCTATTATTGTGTGGGCGCTGTTACTGTGTGTGGTGTTTGTGTAATGTGAGGTGTGTAGTTCTGGTGTTCATACCGCGCTGCTTCTTTCTTCTGCTCCATCTCAGCCTCCTGTTGCTGTTTCTTCATCTGTGTCTCTCTCTCCCTCCGCAGACGTTTCTCCATCAGAGCGGCTTTCTTCTGAGCAATATCATCTTCCCCCTGCAGGTCATCCTGAGTCACAGCACACACACACACACACACATTCATTTAAAACAACAGAATCTGATGCAGGGAACAGTGTATACACTGTTAGTATGCAGTACACCAGTTTTAGAACAGACTTACATAGCTGCAGTATGCATATACTTGACCTGCTAATTTGAATGACATTTTTTTAAATTCTGTAATGTTTTAAGAACGTTCCGCTAACAACTTAAAAATAATTTTTGATATGTAACGTTAATAAAGTTCCACTAACGTTTACTGCACTCCATATTTGCAACACACATTTCATACGAGTCTCACCCTGTAGAAGAACCCACAGCACATCTTCTGGTCCGGCAAGGGTTCTTGTCCAGTTTCTGTTTCTTTACTGCTTTCTAAGTCATGTCCTTCCAGAGGCTTCAGCACTGAGAGTGGAACCTCAATCAGATCCTTCTTCCCTTGTGAATCTGTTTCATCTGTGTTCCCAGTGGCCTGCTGGGACAGACCCTTGGATGGCCGTGCAGTCTTGGGTTTGTCCTTATGTTTTATCTTCTCACCTTCTCCATCAGTCTGGTCCTGTTTCTCCTCTCCCTCATTCTGGTTCACCTGACCTGATGCCTGATTTGCAGCTGCATGTGATTTTTCATCTGGCTTGTCTTTGGACTCCTGCATTTGTTGTTTTTGTTTAGCTGTTTGGCCCCCACCTGAAGGTCCCTCATCATGTCCCAGGTATGCAAACGAGCTGGTCTGCATCTGGCTCGGCAAGACACGTCTAAGTCGAGGCAGGCTGTCCACCGACTGCGGCGTGTTGAGCATGCGGCTGAAGGGGGTGACCTTCAGCTCGCTGGGACGCGGCGTTCGTGGCGTCCTGGCGTGGAAGGAGGCGGACTTCCTTTTGATGGTAGAGGGTGATCGATGCGTAGTGCGCGGGGAGCCGGTGGACGACAGGTTGGGCGAAAGAGACCCCACAGAACCGCGGCCCACCACACTGCTGCTGCGCAGCTCACGAAACTGTTTCCGTGGCGACGGATCAGGTGGAGAGATCACCCAGCTTTGCTGATCGCGCATCCGCATGATGTGTTCCTGCTGCTGAGCCAGTCGCTGCATCTCCGTCTGCAGGAAGCTCAGTGACGTGTTCAGACGCTCAATGGACCGCGTGTACTCCGCCAGGTCCACCTCCACACCCGCCTCCTCCAGAGGAGATTTCGGAGGTGCGCCATCTGGTCTGCACCGTTCAAACCTAGAATTCGAGTCGTTTGGAGTCAAGGGTGGCTTCAGAGGTGGCGTGTCAACGGTCTGCTTGTCCTTCTCATCCGGTCCCTCGCCGTCAGACACTAGGGGTGACACAACTCCTTTGCGTTTAACCACACTGAGGAAAGCCGTGCGGCCCATCCGCTGCCTGTGACGGGTGAAAGCCGCTTCCACCTTCTTCTTTTGCGCCTCGATGGCCCTGCGTTTCTCCTCCAGCTTCATCTTCAGCTGGACCATCTCTGATGCCAGCAAGTGGGAGGGATCACGGGGTGAAGTGAGCCGAGCGGGGCTGCGTGCGTCAGGAGTAACGGATGCAGCCGCCACAGCTGCTGCATGTGTGGCGTTCATCTCCACACCGTCGGGCGTGTTGCCCCCGCTACTACTGCTGTGGCCATCACCGGGGTTCAGTTTACGAAACTTCTGCTCAGCAAAGCTGGTCATTCGCACTGCAGGTCCAAGAGAGGAGGCAATACTGGTGGCCAGGGACCGCATTCCCAGAAGGGTCGGGCACGGGCTGCTGCCCATCTCTGGAAGCGGGCAGGAACGAGCCTCGTAGTCCTGGTCCATATCAGAGTAATCCTTCAGGGACGAATCCTCATCCTGTCCATCCTGAATGTCCTCCGTACGGACATGAATTCCTGTATCCATATCTGTAGAGGCGGAGTTCAGGTCCACCTCATCCACCCGGGCTTTGGAGAGGGAGTCCTCAGAATGGGTCGGGTCGGCGGTGGGGTTGGAGGAAGATGGGTCATGTAAGAAAAAGGCGCAGTCACCAGATGGTGGCTGCAGGCTGCTGTGGGGTCTCTCGGAGTCATGGATGATCTTCAGGGCTTCTTCAATACTGGGAGTGTTAGGCTGAGGACAGTGGTCATACGGAGGGCTGCGGTCATCTTCCAAGACGCCATTTGAGTACCTGAGCCATGAAATATTCATTCAATGAAAGTCGGTAAGATGAAAACTCAACGATCATCTTAAAGTAAAACAGTTTGACACCGAAAATAACTCAAATACCATTTCTTACATGGTTTTTACAGTTCATAAATGACAGCTGAGAAAAACATTGCATTTAAAAACAATATATCAGAGCTGTGGCCTAGTAGTCCACATTGAGCTATGGTTGAGCCCAGCTTGCAACCTATTTCATTCCCTCTTTACTTCTAGCCATCTTTTCCTGTCAACAAAATAGGCAACACAAAAGAAAAACATAAAATGCAAAACGTGTACCCAGTGTGGTTTCCCAGTCGCTGTCTGCAGGGTTGTCTGCTGGATTCCTCATCATCTTCCTCTCGTATCTGACTGTGCGCGTTCCCATTAACAGGCTGGAATGACAGGTTTCTCCGCATGCCTCGGCCAGCGTGGTGAACTTTAAAACCCAAACCCTCAGTGCTCACCGATCGGCTCAGTCCCCGACCTGGAGATGGACTTGTGATGTCATCGAGTGGAATCTCAAATGATATGCCATGAGCTGAGGACCTGTGGTGAAGAAAGGTTACTCACACGTCAATATATTATCACAGACGAGGGGCTGAAACTAATGAAGCATGTGACAAACACAGAATCCACAGACCGTTTCTCTTTTGGCCATGTGCCCACACATCCGTCCACATACGACGTAGAGGACGACCGCCTGATAACTGCTGTGAAGGGAACAAGTAGCCTTTAACCTTCACTAGTCCAGCTCGCCACACTCAGCTAATATTTGATTACAACAACAAAGACTGCAGTTACGCTACATGTTTTATCAGTATAATCCCAGGAGCTCAATGCTTCCTCACTCTTCAGTTCTATAGAGGAGTGACATTAGATTTTAGACGCTGGACAGGGCTACACTTGAACTCTTACCTGAGTTGTCCGTTTTAGGTTGTGACCTGGAATATAAGACAGTTTGAAAAATAAAACCAGACTTTATTTAAATGGCAAAGTAAATAATTCCTGTTACATTATTTTAAATCTTTAACTCTATTTAAACTGTACAGTGCAGCTCTCAAACCTGGTCTGGTCTGGACTGTCAGGTCTGTGGATCAGGTTTTGTTTGGTAATGGGAGCCATGTCATTGGTCTGGGACGGGTCAGAAACTACAGAGAGAGATATTAGTAAACTACGTGTTAACACAACACACAATACAAAGACACAAGACGAGACCTCACCTTTGGTATTTACTGTGCGTGGCTGAACAAAAGAGGGTTTCACAACTTCACACCACCAAAACAGCTCGGCCATAAACACAAGGTAGTTACTCTGAAATCACACAAATGTGTGATACAGTCATACACACACAAGAACGTGATACAGAACAGAGACAATCCATTTATCAGAAAATAAACATGGGCTTGTGCATAAGATTTGTGGTGTGCTGCTCTTGCAATCCTCCATTATAACCACAAGATGTCTCTGTTCTCCCTTAAATTTAGAACTCTTTGTGTAAAGCACAAAGTTATGTGTCAAATGTAATGCTGGCCTACTGTATACTGTGCATTATATACTGTGTGCTGCCTGCTGTGTTTAAATAGCGCCTGTGCACTTACAGCGCAGCTGAGAGTTTCATTCTGCATAGTGTTCTGACCCGACAAAGCACCCGGAGCAGCCTGACACGAACAGAACAGACCCAGCGCTCTCTTTCATACTCTGCTGAATCATTCAGCCCTGGCACATTAATTCACCACAGTCAGGGGCTCTTAGATCATGAAATGATCATTACTTGAAGTTATACCACATAATAACAAAATCACTAGAGAATTAACCAAATGTGACTCTGTTGTACTACAGAGCTTGTGATTGGCTGAGGCCCCTGACAAGCATTTTAACAAGGTTACATAATCAACCACAGCAGTTGTGCTCATATGACATAACAGTAATTTCCCAGGACATAAAACCACCAGCATCAAACATGCCAGTTTGGAAAATGTTGGAAAACACATCTCCTCCCAAAATACAGTGCATGGTGTTTTACAGTTTGTGTGTGAAGTAACTGTGACACAGTTAAGACTGTGTTTATCTAGAGAACCGCTTCACACACGCACACACACTATGACTCAGTTATCCCAAACAGTCAGATTTGAAACACACACTGGTCATTTTTTCCTTCCTGCATCAGTCCTGGTCAAATTTACTGGAACAGTCTAGAGATCACTCCTCAGACTGAAAAAAGATTTCTTTGGAAAATCACCAGAGAAAGTGTCCAAAATCTGTATCCTAGAAACCAACACACAGAAACAGTTTGTAAACACTGAAGACTCATACAGGAAACTCTGTGTATCCTGTTCATTGTGCTGAAACATCTGGGAATCTACATACCAAGAGAAATTACAGACCTCTTCTACTGGTAAGGCATCTTATGTTTCATTTTTTACTGTAATACAAAACTCATTACACAAAGCTACATGTTTATATGTTATGAAGAAAACATGTGTGATGCTCAGTAATACAAAACCTGAAAACTATCTCCCGTAAAACCAGCTAATGGATAACAGTGGCTAACATTCGGATAACAGTGGCTAACATTCTCTAAACGTTTTCTCAAAAACGGTTCTTGCAGTAATGTTTCTTTAACTGTGTATCGATCAAAAATATTATTCTTAAGTAGTCAGAGTAATGGTTTAAAAATGTTTAATAACGTTCTTATAACCAAGCAAAACGTTAATATAATGTCAAAAATACTGGTTGCTTTAAACATTTCTAGAACTTTCCAAATAACCTTTATAACATTTTAGTTACCTAATGGAAACATAATGGAAACGTTCTTACAACCTAAAATAGTTAGCTGGGCAAGCGCACGATTTCAGACATCATGTTCATAGCACAGTCGCTGCAGCAAGTGACAGGAAGCACCATAATTCATAAGCTTCAGTTCTCCAGGTATAAGCATTAGAAATGTATCTTAAAAACAGCATTTGTTAATTATGTAATTATATGAGCTGCAGAATGTGCAAACAGCAACTGGACATGAGAAAACCACTACAGCATTACATCATACATCAGGAAGATCCGATCTGATCGTACAACTTGTCTTTCCTATAATTTATTAGCCCTAAAATAAAACATATCAATTTAAACGATTATTCCAGTAAAATGGCAATTGCTGACAATCCTCATACTTCACTCCCAGTTTGTAAGTCTTTGTTAAGAGGGGTGCAGATATCTGTGAGGCTTTACCTTGATGTTAAGAGGGGTGCAGATATCTGTGAGGCTTTACCTTGATGTTAAGAGGGGTGCAGATATCTGTGAGGCTTTACCTTGATGCTGTTGCAGGCATACAGCATGTCCTCCAGAGTGAAGTGACAGCAGCTGTTCAGGTTTTCTCGGCAGAACTCCTGGATCAGCTGAAGATTGTACAGACTGTCAGCCAATGACATCGTTTCTTTCACACAGATGTCTGTAAGGGGAGGGAACATAGCACACCACAGCCAATAGCGTTATGAGTTTATCTGAGGGGGTGGTTACAGAACACAAGTAGAAGCCAATCCTGTCCCAGCATGTTTGTGGGGGCGGGAACAGAAGGTGTGATGTAACAGGCAGACTCCTCAGAGTCACGGGGTGGAGATGTTTATGTTTGAATAACTGCTCTACTGTTCTCTTCTGTTCTTCCATTCACTCACTCCTACTCTCTCTGTTTCCCCCCTTTCATTTCTGTTCTCCAGCCTTACACCACATCTTCAGCTCTGTGTCTCAAGCTCTTTCCTTCCCTCTTATTCCCAAAAGACACAGAGTATTTACTGTACTTATAGACACGGTATTTACTGTACTTATAGACACGGTATTTACTGTACTTATAGACAGAGTATTTACTGTACTTATAGACACGGTATTTACTGTACTTATAGACACGGTATTTACTGTACTTATAGACACAGTATTTACTGTACTTATAGACAGAGTATTTACTGTACTTATAGACACGGTATTTACTGTACTTATAGACACGGTATTTACTTTACTTATAGACACGGTATTTACTGTACTTATAGACACGGTATTTACTGTATTTATAGACACGGTACTTACTGTACTTATAGACACGGTATTTACTGTACTTATAGACACGGTATTTACTGTATTTATAGACACGGTATTTACTGTGCTTATAGACACAGTATTTACTGTACTTATAGACAGAGTATTTACTGTACTTATAGACAGTATTTACTGTACTTATAGACATGGTATTTACTGTACTTATAGACACGGTATTTACTGTACTTATAGACACGGTATTTACTGTACTTATAGACACAGTATTTACTGTATTTATAGACACGGTATTTACTGTACTTATAGACACAGTATTTACTGTACTTATAGACACAGTATTTACTGTACTTAAATAGCAAACAAGAGCATAACAAAACTACATGAGCTCTGCCACTGTACAGGCATGATTGTGCTGTCTGACAGACTTCAGAGAGGGTTTACGTAATAATCTAGCTTTCCTGATGCCTTTTCTGTGCGCACTTCTGTTATCTGCAGGCCCAGATCAGCGGCTACATTATACGCAGTATTCTGTTGTGGGTTTATCTGCGCAGGCTTCTGGTGAGGTCTGTCACACCAAGCCAATATCAAGGGCAAATATGCCTCTCAATGTGCAAAAACATATAATATATAATCTTATATATAATACTATATAAGATCAATTGTGTGGGCTATACTTTCCTGTGAACTTTGTGTCCAGTCTAATTTAAATTTAGTCTAATCTAAAGTCAGACTTCTTTATAATGTTTGATTAGAAGACCCTGAACTGTTTCCTGTAGTGGTTTCCTACCTTCCAGTGGCACTGCATCAGGACAGTAATAGTGCAGCAGCGCAGCCAGTGCACAGCCGTCGGTGTTGTCCTTCAGCAGACTGTCCACCAGGGGGAGACAAAGCGCAGGTCGTGCTTTAGAGTCCTCTCTCTTGAACTGTGGATTACAAACACAGCTCAGTTGCTATGACAGCAGCATTGTTACAATGGGAATGCATCATAATCAATAACAAGACTACATTCACAGAGCACAAAACCTCTCATGTCGTCTCATCTGATGACAGTAGCATGTGATTGATTTGAAACAAGAAGACAAACTTCTTGAAGGTAAAGCCCCGCGTCTCTTAAATGAAAAGTTCATTTCTGACTTTTCACCGTTTTGAAGCCACTGCTCGGTTTGGGGCGGTTCTGTAACTTTAGTGTATGGGAATTCCACAAGCTCATAAGGGGGACTGACATTAAAAACCACCCCCGCAGTGTTAGGAGGGGCGACTTCACTCAATTCAATGTTTTTGAACAGAGTTTTTAGGCAATACATATTATTTCCTTACAAGCCCGCCAGTTAATAAATCTTTTGTCTGTTTAAGGAGACTGTCTAACCTCAGGAAGTGGGTTTTATATAACAAAGCAGGAAATGACACACAAAGACCCGCATACCTCCCCCGGGCACATAGAAAAAATCTCACATGACGTGTGCAAACAAGACTGAAAATTAACAAAACTTCTACAAAAATACAATGTTATTAAAATATCAAGGCATAGCACCATAATGGGCAGAAAGAGAAGTATTTGTATGTAATTATTAAGGTATTATTGACATTACTGCACAAGCAAACAAGAGAAATGTTCTCATCTGTCTTTATGATGTATGAACCTGTTTAGACCGGTTTGTTATCGGCAGAAGCAATGAATGCAAGTGATTATTCTGCTCAGTGGACTTCAGACTACAGTCGAGCAGCATTGTGTTGGTACATCACACAGCGCTTTCACCGGAAATGTATTTGATTATATGCAAAAAGCAACAAGCAGAAAAAGAAACTAACATGCAGCAATAGCACAAGTCGCTCTGTAAGTATTGCTTAAGTTTTCAGATTTTTTTCAGGCATGGCTGAATGACATATTTATGTAAAGGCTGCATTTGCATGAATGAGAATGTAACTAAAACATTCGGTAGGTTCTATATTGATGCAGACTTCATTGATTTGTGATTGGTGGAGCTTTAGTAGATTGACTCGTGCAGAACAACGTGTGATGCTGCTTTGTAAAGATGTCAAGCCTCAGGCATGAAAAGCAGATCATGTATTTTACGAGGCCACCAGAAACAAACACCATTATGAAGTACCTTTATTTTAACCAGACATCTCTAAACATTATCTTGTGACAGAACTAGTGAAATGTCCACAGTGAGACTTAAATAAAGTTCTGAACCATTTGCGCTGTCACTGTGTTTATGATGCATGACATGTCTGTCAAATAAGGAGACAACTACAGGTTATTTGCTCAGGTGTGTCACAGTGTAAACCAGTTTAACTATTTCCACCATGAAGAACACTTCAGGAATTTGACACGTTTAGAAGCATGTAAATACAATATTGCAAAGGACAAAAGCTATATATGATTTGTTGTATATTTGATGTCCTGTGTATACTGATGTCAATAACAAGCTTGTGTCTCACTTTATCACTTAACACCCAAACCTCATACTAAATGATTCATGGTTTCTGACTCAAAAATATATTCGGTATCTTCTCACCCTTTGAGCTGCGCAGGGTTCTGCTGTATCTCTGACTCTCTGTTCTTGAGCCAAAAGCTGTTGAAGATATTCATTTACCTGCAATGTTAAATAGACACATCAAATGTAGCATGTACACACAAGCACAAATAAACACACGTTTACACACACACAAGAATTTGCTTTGCATCGTTCCAAATCATATAATCAACATGAACAGATACTGTTTATGATGACGGCACATGTTCCAAGAACTGTAAGCGTATTATTTGTGCTCTCCCTCCTATTTTAACAGAGAAGGCTTTCAGAACCAGCTTCAAATGCATGTGTAGTGATGTGGACCTCTAGTGACAAAATGGTGAATTACTCTGTGTGGATCTGAATCAAGATAATAACTTGACTGTCTTTTCTTTTCGACTTTTAGAATGAGCTGCTTCACAAGACAAGATTCGAGGAGAACACCAGCATTTAGTTAATTTAAAACACATTCCAGAAGAGGTGAGATCAATCTTATTAAAACTGATTTTTATACTGCAAAAGTCTTTTTCCAAACAAATGTTAATAATGCAGCACCTGATCTGAGTTTGGCTCAAGGACTTTATGCATTTGCTTACCGTATGCTGTTGTTACATTGACACCATGTTTTAAGCTGCAATCCATAACTTTCTTTTGGTGAAAAAACAGTTATTAAGTACATAACAGATCAGTGCTAAACAGTTTCCCAGGACACGTTTGTTTGGCTTCAAGTAATCTGCAATTTCATGTTTCAAACAGAGATGGTGACAGAGGCAAAAGTTATGAACTGCAGCTGTAATACAACTCCTAAAACAATCATAAAACAAACAAAGAACGCATTAGATCATGATTTATTTCTTCGTTTCTGTCTTTAGAGTTTGTTTTAGGAGGCTATCGACTATGAGTCAAAAGACAGAACTTCCTCGTCGAGTGGAAGAGTGGACGAGAGAACATGTTCATTACTGGTTAACGGAGGTGATTAAAGTGGACAGAAAACATGCAGACAAACTGTTTGAGGAAGAAGTATCAGGGGAAGACCTAGCTTGTTACCAGCCCAAACATCTTCAGGAGCTTGGTATCAAGCATGGCCCAGCTGTTAGGATCGTCACCAGATTTACTGAGTTAAAAACAGTTCATAAACAGAAATCAAACTCTGAACCCCCATCAGAACCCTCTCATACACAAAACACAGAGCCTGAGCAAGACACAACAGTGGAAATCAAAGAAAATGATCAAACTCTCCAAACACCAGTATCCAAAAAATCAAAGGGAAAATCACGGAGGAAAAAGAAATCGGAAAACGAACCGAATAATTCTATGAACAAACCACTGAACTTGGGAGAAGCTTCGATGGATAACACGACTCCAAGAAGCACCTCTTCAGAAGAAACCCAACCTAAAGCTCCTTTAGAAGCAGCCCCATCCCAAGACAAGCCTGCAGGACCTTCTGGAGGTCAGTCCTCCAGTAAGACAGAACAGAGTCAGACAGAGTCAGCTGACTCGAAAGAACTCACCACTGTTGATAAACATAAAGTATGTCAAAACCAAAAGAATGTAATTGAGCCGTTACCCCTGCGACACTCATGCAGTCTCTTTCCATTTGATCAGAGCTCTGCTTCTCATCGATACATTGAAAACTACACGCTACCACCAGAGACTGGACCCGGAAATCTAATCGACCCCGTTCATGAGTACAAGTTCATGGGCAGAACAGATGATATTCACGTGATGAAGAAGAAGTTAAATAAGGAGGTGTTTCGCTTTGCAGCTGGCTGTATGAACGCTCGCACAAATGGAACCATTCACTTCGGTGTGGCAGATTCCAAAGATACCGAATACGCTCATGGTGAGATTATTGGGGTCAAAATTGAGAACAGGGACACCCTCATTGATCACTTCAATCAGGGCATTAAGTCACACTTTGAAAACCACACAGATAAAGCAAAGGCCTGCATCAGACAGCCACGCTTTGTAGAAGTACTGAGACCGGACGGCAAGTTATCTGGCAAATATGTCATAGAGGTGGATGTTGTTCCATCACACAGTGTAGTTCAGGGTAAACTGTTTTACCTCCAGACTCTGGATGAAGACAATCAATGGAAAAAGAGTAAAGTGAAGTCACTCTTCATCAGAGAAGGAGCTGCAACACGAGATATCTGCAAAATCGGTAATCCTCAAGAGTTACACTCTGAAATTGCTCTAATTAATTCACAAGTCAAAGTTCTGGACAACAGAAGGATGAAGGCAGAAATGAGACCCGAGAGTAAAAGATCATCAAACCAGGGGGAGAAACTAAAGAATCTGTTGACTTTTGGAGGAAACCGTCTTGGTCATTATGACTACTACATCATAGTAACCAACAAAAGCCACGCTGAACAACTCCAGCATCTTCAGTTCATGAAACTGTCAACATTTAAACTTTTTTGTGTACTGGACTTTGATCCAAACTCCGCAGTAAGTGGGCCCTGCTGTAACTTCACAGAGGCTCGAATTGCAAATCTTCACAAACCAAGCCAGTTCCTTGGGGACCCGGGAACTGTCGCAAAGAACCTTAACTTATACAAACAAACAAGCTGGGTGTTTTGTAATGGCAGAGAAGACTTTAACACAGAGTCTGACAGACCACTCAGACCGAGCGAATGGTTAACAAACAAAGCGGGAGAAGTACAAGATATGGTCTCATTCCTTTGCAACTCTGACACACTTCCAAGAGGAAGATTCTTGGTCATATTCCTCCTGCTTTCAACTGTTGAAGCCATGAATGATCCGATCTTTGACACGTTCATGTCATTTTATAAAAACCTTGGGGGGACCGAGAACATTCTTAGTATTTGCACCTCTGATGCTTCCTTTCAAAAATGGAGAGATTTTATTCAAGCTAGATGTGAACATGACATCAGTCTGCGGAGTATATATGACCTGGAGCTCAGTGAAATCAACGGCACAATACTGAAACTAGGACAGAATAAGTCAAATGCTGAGAGACTTCTTCCATCTGCTGAAGGAAGTTCAGTGGCTCTCCCACAAAAGGACGAGGACCTCATGCCTTCTCTTGATGTTCTTTGTGAAAACCAGTGTGAGAATGAGTTTGATGAGAACAGTAAAGAATTTCAAGAGTTTAAACTCAAAACCGAGGCTGAATTCTACAGAGGAGACAAAGTGAAATGGTGGAATTTTTATTTCTCTCAGAAAAGTATGGCAAACCAATTCATTAAACGAGACAAATATGACCAACTCAAGCGAATGATTGAATCGAAAACAAAAAGCCCAACAAGCACGTGTGTCATGCTGAGTCTTTTCCACCAGCCTGGCTGTGGAGGCACCACGTTAGCCATGCATGTCATGTGGAGTTTAAGAAAAGATTTCCGTTGCGCGGTACTGAAGGACAACAGCGTTTCCAAACTTAGTGTTGCACAGGAAATCGTCTACTTGGTACAGTGTGGAAAAAACGAAACCTCGCGGATAACGCCGGCACTTCTGCTGGTTGATGACTCTGAGGAGACAGAAAACACACAGGAGCTTCAGCACAACATAAGGAAAATCCTTGAGGAAACATGCCCAAGTGCACTTGTTATTGTTTTGAATTGTTTGCGTTCAAATAACCCCAAAGTCAGATTCTCCAACAGTGTCATCGAGTGCCAGTACATCACAGCAACACTGTCTAAAGAAGAACAGGACGCCTTTGAGATGAAACTGAAGGAACTTCAAGACACACACGAGAAACCAGAAAACTTTTACAGCTTCATGATCATGAAAACAAACTTCAGTCAGCAGTATGTCACCAAAGTTGCTCGCAACATTCTGAAAGATCTTGATATAGAAAGCAAACAAGCACAGCTTCTCTCGATCCTGGCATTACTGAACGCCTACGTCGCTGAATCAGCAATATCTGTGTCATTGTGTGAAGACTTTCTAGGCATCAAATTGACTTTGCGGTGGAGGAAAACGGTTCTGGAAGAAATGCAGCCGCAGTCGTGTCTGCTTATTGAAGTTGAAGCCAAATGTGGCGTTCACAAAGCAATCCGTTTCGTTCATCAACGTATTGCAAAAGAGTGTGTCAACGAGTTAGAGAACACCCACAACAGCCCACGATCTGACATAGTCCGTAATTTGCTGCATTGCGACTTGTTTTTCAAAAGTGGCATAGGAAAAGACCAACACCTGCAGTCGGTAAAAAGCATGTTAATCACTCGACAGCGCAAAACAGAAGGTGATGAGAAAGACACACTGTTTTCACCTTTAATTGAGGACATCATCAAGAATGATGGGCTGAAAAAAATCCAAGACATCTTTACGGAAGCGTCGAGGCGACTCGATAAGGACTTCGCGATCCCTCAAGCTTTAGCTAGACATTTCTATCTGAACGAAAAGAACTTTGCTCAGGCTAAGAACTGGGCCAACACAGCAAAAACCATCAAAGAGAACTCATACACACTTGACACTGTTGGACAGGTCTCTAGAAGTGAGCTGAGACATAAAATTGACAGCAAAAAGCAAGAGAGCAAACAAGTGACACCTGATGATTTGAAAGAATATCTTGATCTAGCTAATGCTGCGATAACAGCTTTTCAAAGAGCTCAAGTACTGGCCAAAACAGATGATATCCCTGAAGAGATGCTTCACAGGAAATCAAATACCTACAATATATCTGGATACATGAGCGAGATTGACATCGCTATGACTGTGTTTGAAATTGTGAAGGGACTGCCACTGTTTGAGGAGAGCGACCTCATGAAGGGTTACTACATTCAGCAGTTTTTCAAAGGCAAAATATCCATAACAAACATTCCCATAATCCAGAGTGATGCCAACAACAAAATGTTTGATATTCTTAAGGACAACGAAACATTCCTGGTTTCCTTGAGATCTCAAGTAGACAAAGCTTTTGACTTCCTTGAGATCTTCTTCACTTACACACGGGAAAAAGGCGTCGTTGACAACGAAAAGCATTTTAGGAACAGAGCAAACCTTTCTGAGCAGTTTAGAAAATACATCTCTCTGTTTTGCTCTTCATCTGAGGAAAAGTTAGGCGAGAAATCGCGCAAGCCCAAGCTCAGCATGAATATGGAAATTGAGGAGTGTCGAGTGTTCCTGGAGGAAAACAGAGCGAATAACTTCCCCAGAATTCTTCAGTTTCTGGAGTTCAGGAAGGACATGATTGAGCAAATTGTTGAGAAACATTCGTTCATATACAAGAACTGCGCCACCAAATCGCTCAAGGACAAAATGAATCATTTGCTTGCACACGTCATTCTTAAACTGAACAAACCGAATTCTCCATTTGCAAAACCCCTAAAAGAACTCAGTGCTTATTTGAAAGAAATCTTGCAAGAAGTTGGAACACAGCATCAACATCCAGAACCTTATTACCTTGCTCTGCTGTTCCTGTGGCCCGGAAGCAGTAACCCTGACCCCAGAATAATTACATATGTGGAAATGATTAAAAAGTCCTCCAAGAGGCAACTCTCACACCTGTTCAGAGTCAGAAACCCAATTGCTTACTTCTATCTGGGCAAGGCAGATGGATTGGACAGACTGCTTTCCAAGGCAGCCCTCGACAGCGACTTCAGCAAAGTAAGAGAACGCAACGTTCTATGGACGAGTGCCGACATCTTTAAGAATCAGGCGATTAAAGACAAGCTCCTAAGAGTAAATGGCACAATTGAGGTGGGAGAACTTTGCGCTGAGTACGGCAAGCTGAAGATCCCTGTGCGTCCCACCTACCTCGGTGGAATAAGAAGTGGTCACAGTACAGAGAGAGTCACGTTCTACATAGGCTTTGCTATTGATGGACCACTTGCCTATGACATTCAATATGCAGACAGGAAGATAAATACATGAACCAATCAACGGTGTGCGTCTGTCCCTCATTTAAATATACTTTGAGGCAGACAGGATAACATCAAAGCTGCAATCTGTACACTTTTTGGTTAAACAAAAATCAGTTATTGAACGGTTATCAGTTATTGAAGACATGACAGATCAGTTGTGGAATGCTTCAGAATCCATTTTTTATAAAGTTTGCATAAACCTAGGAGCTAATTCTCCAATGATATCAGTTAAAGTTTGTTACATGCTATTCATCATTATTTTAAATGTATGAGATGAACTTCTGAGGAAGATGAGGGGACCTGATCTCAAGTCAATCTGAAGTCTACATGTTGTTACTTTTTATTATTATTTACTATCACTATTTAAATCCAAATAATGTTCATCAGCATGATTAATTACTGTATTTTCATTTTCCTTTTTGTTAAGATCAACTGAGGCGATGTAACTCTGAAATGACAGAATGTAAACAACATTGATGAGTTACAGAACACAATTAATTATCATTGTGTAAAGAACAATGTTTTACTGGGCTGTAACTTTTACTTGACATATTTTCGGTCCCTCTCTCCTGTCTATCACAGTGCCTGTCTCTTTATAACTGTCGTAAGTTACAATGTACAATGTAAAATAAACTAAAAAAATATTAACACTATCATATATGATTATGTTGTATTGGCCAAGCCTCAGACATCATGCCCAGTCTGTTAGGTGCGTCTGAAGCACAGGGCATACAAAATTGGAAAGACTTAGAAAGTTTGGAAGTCGTCCTTGTAAGAAGTCGGTCTTTGGAAAATGAAAGCAGCCATCAGTCTGTCCAGACCGGCCATCAGTCTGTCCAGACCTGCCATCAGTCTGAAGATCTAGCCATGCAAGACCAATCAATCATTACATGAACTCAACCCAGCTAACAATGTCAAATTGTAAGTGTTTCCTGAACATTTACATTAAGTAATAAAACCTTAAAAATGTTATTTAGAAAGTACTAGGAACGCTGTATTAACGTTACTGTCTGGTTATAAGAACATTATTTTAACTTTTTTAATTCTGTAACTTTTTAAAATGTTCCACTTTTTGTAACGATCCATACATGTTCTACTAATGTTACTGCGAGAACACTTTTGATAACTGTTAGCTGGGATACAGGTCAGCCACAGGTTCAAGTATTGGGAAAGCTGTGGGATTCTCACCTTGTTGATCCAGGTTGTCAGGGCCTCTTCTGAATCATAGGGAAAATCTTCCTCAGGAAGGAATGGGGTAAATTTCTGTATGCAGGTCAGAACTCTCTCCACACTGACCATTTCAACTGTGTATGCCATCATTAAAGTGTCCATCATCGCCAGATGATAACTCTGAAACGAAAACAACCAATGTAACACCTGCAGTTCTCTTGATGAACTCAAACACAACACACAGATGATCTATGATGAGGTCACATGTTAATCCTCCCCTTATAAATGCCAACAAATGACATTTTAGGATTTACTCTAGAAATAAATCACTTTAATCTGAGACGTTTACCGAGCATTAACCACAAGCGGCCCACAATCTCTCTCTGGATTCCGCCCAACCGCTCCGTATTTCTAACTGAGTCCTGCCACACACAATCAGCACACACACACACAACATCAGCACACACACACAACATCAGCGCACACACACACACAACATCAGCACACACACACACACACACACACAACA
>JAZGTI010005373.1:7170-25583 GCA_036877585.1 Botia kubotai
TCCTCAGCTTTCTGCTGAAGATATCAAATGCTCTCAGGTGTGGGAGCAACTGGCCTGTAAAAGCATCTATTGGAATCCAAAGGTAAACTCTGGTAAAAGTGAACAGATAACATCAAAATATTATGGGCCACAGACATACAGACACTGTCTTCTGATGCCCATCCTTACATGTGCTCCTGTCTCATTAACACCCGCAAAAACACCCTGTAAGAAAACAGTCCAAAAAATATGGACCGCATGCTTCTGACAGTCATCAGGTTCTTTATGGTTTTGATAAATATAACGGAATGAATATGAAATAAAATGAAAAATGAAAGCTTATTAAAACAAAACTATGACCTGACACTTTAAATCTATTTCACACTCAATAATAATTACTGTCTATTGGAGAAAATGATTTATAATAGAATAATCTATATTCCAAAAAACATCACTTACATAAATGACTTGCAAATGGTGCACAACATCCTTTAAAAATACATTTGCGTCAAGTATTTTAAGAGTGTGACCCCTCGTTTATCTCTCTGTGAAACTTAAAATGACATCACTGAAGACTATATCAGAGTCAGGGTCAACTTCAGCTGTCTGTAAAAGACATCATCTCACACGGTGTCTGTATCTGACAACATCTGCCCTTCTGCCTTTCTGTTCTCACCTCAATCTGCTAAAGTTAAACTGAGATAACAGCTACAGGATGCTCAACCATCTCAGTACCAACACAACCAAACAAAAAAAGTTCTATGAACCGTGTGTGACTCCCCTTTCAAACTCATGACAGCTTTATCTATAAATAAGGCATGACATCAGAGCTGTGAGATTAACGCATGTTTCTCTTGTGTTACGAGGGCAGCAGGAGGCTATAGTGACCGCTGGCAGAGAACAAGCAGAACTCTTATTCAGAATCACTGTGTAACTTCACTGGAACACACACAGACTGTACTTACAGTCTGTGATTAATAAAACGTTTTGTTTTCTGAAAAATACAGGAGGTGCCCACCACACTGATAGAACAAATGCCATACAGAGGTTTAAACTGAGGGCCAGGCCCTGCTTGCATCAAACCTCTGCCACTGAGAAAAGCCTCTGCTGGAATTGTGAGGCTAATTTAAGGATATACCTGTATTGCTGTCATGACTGGCCCAGCTGGGGATCTTGTCCAGTGGCAGATAGTTGCCCCGATAATCTTTGCGTCTCTCCTCAGTTCCCAGGCTGAGCAAGCGCTCTGTGAAACAAGAGATGGTGTCAAGGTCAGCATGTCGTAACACAGACAGACGACAGGATGAGTTAAATCAGTTCATAAGAAACCAGCACAGCTGATACAGGAACATCTGTATATCTGTATGCTCTGCTGTCAGAGGGGAACTCTTTGGTGTGGTAATTTTGGCAGCCGGTTAAGTACTGACAGGCTATAATGAGAGCACACTGTTCAGCATACAGCTGCAGGCCCACGTTTCATGCTTGCCATAGAAACAGACCGCATGCTATCGGTTCTATACAGTAAACAGACACGATCTCGTTTAAAATGATAATTCACTGATTATTGTATTGATTTGTGCGTCTGCATGACTGCATGTTCACAGAACTCACATTCAGGTAAAAGCATGCTATTCATGACACAAGTCTGCTGTACAGTGACTTTTACACAGCTGCTGTTTGTGTGCAAACGGTTTCCTTCTTCATCAGCCCAAACACTGACAACTTTGATCCCGTCGCTTTAGTTTCACTTTTGTTTCTGATAAACCTCAGACATTTCACTGAAAGAAGGCAAAACTACCTTCAGCTAGTTAAGCTTCCCAAATTCTGCATGTCAAATCAAACATATATAGATTTTTCACAATATTTTTATTTTATTCAAAAAATGAAACTCCAGATTCAGATACTCTTGATACAAACAAGCTCCAAAGTGTTGCTGCCGACACAAACGACTTTTCATGCTGACTGGCCCTCATTTGTTCCTCCCACTACTATTATTCATTTATTTTGTGTTTTTATCCTCCTGTACTCTCTATCGCTACACCCATGAAATCTCCACAAGCGTCCCTTTGTGAACAGTGTGGACTTCTTGATTTTAAGAGTTGTAATGCCAGTAACACCCCCTGAATATTTCATAATGACAATTCCCTTAAAAACATGATTCAATATTTCATCTCAACAACTCACTGTGTTCTGCTACACTGTGTAAATCAGATGGGTCAGCAGCTCTCATCAAATAATAATTCTAAAAATTACAATGAGTGGTGGCGGACTGCAAGAGATTTACAATACTGGAGCATTATTGTTTGTGAAATTGTGGAGTTTTTCCAATTCATCTTCTAAATCTAATGATTAAGAATCAGTGGTAACACAAGACCTTTAAACGTTTTCTGCATTTAGCTCACGGCACTAATAGAGCACAAATAAGATGCAAAGATCCACTGAGGACTAAATGTGACAAATGGTGCAGAACATACAAATATACTCCTGGAGTTTAACTAAAACAGCAGCTCTCCCTGCTGTTCATAGAAAACAAACTTTATCCAATTTTAAACAAACACATTTGAGGCGCCTTATAAAACCTTTGGCTTTACCTGAGGCACCACTGCATGTGCTTAATCTCAGTTATAATAGTCTATTAAGAACTCGGTTTACTTTGTAATTTAGCTTATGCTTGTATCCCAACTCATTCACAACGCACCTACAACAGGTAACAGATCCTGTTGAGTACCAGCGGCATGGGTCTTTATTAAGTTCATGAAAAGCATCTTGTGGTACTTCTATCTAAATAAATAATCTATCTCACACTGCACCAGTCAAACATGAATGTTGTAATTCATTTATTTACAAAGACAATGAAGAGTAACTCCAGGAACTCGTGCTCGCTGGATGAGTGACAGCTGCGGCTTTCCTTCAAACAGGTGTGTGAACGGCGAACACATCAGGGCCTGAATCACATGTACTGACGCTGCACCTGCTCACGGCTCTGTGCTGTTCCTGGAGCGGTGCGTCTATTTCAACACGTTTCCCTCATCATATTTAACGCGTCAACCGTGTGCACGTTAAATCCCAGCCGGACATGATCTTTATGAATGCTGCCTTTAACCAAAAGCCATGAGACTCTTAAAGAGCCTTACCTTTCTCCGCTTTCCACTCCTTTTTCTTTTTACTCATGGTGCCGTGATGTGAGGGCTTCTGGAAACTGGGTTTGGCGCTGGACAACCCCAGGCTCACAGTGAGATGAGCTCTGAAACGCAAGAGAAAGTGAAGGCGATTCCGCTGCAGATCACCTAACCTGAGGAACTGTCAGCTTCTAGTCTGTGGGTAGACTGTGAGGGGACGCAACCTACCTTTACAGCCGCCGCGGAGCCCGTGTCGAAAATCAAGCGCAGTGATTGGTCGATTCGCACCAGGAAGTGGTGTTGTGATTGGACGGATCGATGCGGCGGTCGGATGAGACGCGCGCACGCTTGACGTGGGTTAGGTTGAGCGTCAGAGCGTTGTGATGTTGGTAGGCTAGCAACGGCGGAGAGCGAGAGAGCAAGTACACGTTTAGGAACGTGCAAACATTATTGGCCCAGTTTTTTCCTCATGTCTCATACATGTAACATATGTCTTTATGATTCTGTCTATCTATCTGTCCGTCTATCTATCTGTCTAGCTACCTAGCTCAATTATTTCTGCAAATGCCATCCACTCTCTAAAAGGAGCATGTCCATTGACATTACAGTGTAAGCCTTTAAAAAACATTTACAAACTGTTGTGATATGGACATTTAATGATTGTATATCTTTAATGATTGTAAGTTGACATATACAAGGCTGCGGGGCGTGTGCATTACTGGAGGAAAAGGGGGAAACAACCTCTGACTTTATAATTTTATTTTCTTTAAAAAAGAGGCAGCTCTAAACTGTAAGGACTAACGAAGCAGTTCGGCTCCCAACGCAAACTGACACTGTTGAAATGTATTGTTCTTGTACAATATTTACCGTACAATGCATTTGCGCATTGTAAAAACAGTTTGCCAACTCTAAGAAGGATTTATCATGATTACATATAAAATATGAACCTGTAGAGGGCGTCCTTTAGCCTTCCTGCATGACATCAAGACTGGAACAAAATGTAGTAAAATGTCTGTAAAGCGGATTTGTCTGTGAATTCACAAACTAAATATATGTTCAATTGCAATATTCTGCTATGAACATTTTATTGAAATAATTTTAATAGTGTTTAAAATGGATAAATAATATAATATAATAAATAATAAAAACGTTTCCCATAATTCAGTACCGGAGGGTAAATTTAAACTGCAGAAATGGATGAGAGAAGGATCAGGGAAGAGTTCGAGAGTTAAAACATGACTGTCATTAAATGTCGAGATGTTCCAACAACAGCGGCAATAACAGATTTATTCAGAAAGATCAGCAGCTTAATAATTGAATAGTTCTCTGAAAATGAAGATTCTGTAGATTTGCTTTTTTCATGTCATGTAAATGTTTTGTTGTCAGTAGAGAGACACATTGGCTAGTTCCTCTGGCAGTCACTTCAACTGTGACTCTAGTGCAGTGGCTGCACACAGAACTGATGATGAGGAAGAGGAGCAAGAGAGGAAGGACAAGTAAAGACAGTTGTCTTCCCAGGCCGTATCTCACAGGACGGCTGCGGTAGATTTGTGTGCGAGCTTCTTGAGATTGTGTGTTATCAGAGGCAACAGTTGCCTGTGATGTGAGGAGATAGTGTTTATCTCTGAAACAGCAGCATAACACAACACAGGTCTGACTGGAGACCTCATATAAAATACAGCAACAGTTTTAAAGGCATCTGCTTCTTTTCTTGCAGACAGAGGGCTTGGTAACCCATCCGCCCGTCAGGACCTCAGGGGGCTTGGACTGGTGTCGTTGCCAGCAGACATTACAGGATATGGATGAAGTGCTGGCCCATTGTGAAGCCCTTTTTTCTCTTAGCAAAGTTCCCTGTGTGCTCTTCATGCTGGGAGGGTCTGCCGTCCTACCCACCGAGCTGTATGAGGTAAACTTCATACAGAAAAGTGCCTTTACAGAACTCTGTGATGGGTAAGAAAGTGTCTTTACAGAGAAGAAATCTACAAAATGATACAGAACTTTAATTTTAAGAACTTCATGTTGTAAAATATACTACACACCAATAACATTTATAGTGATGGCGAAGCAAAGCTTTTTGATCCAGTGATGCTTTCACCACAATTGTATCAGAAAAGGTTCATTCGCTTTTCACATCCGAGCTCGGTGAGGACCTCTGCTAGTGAAAGGTGTAATAAATGTCGCAAAACGTTTCCCAACTCGCAAAACGTCTCCCAACTCACCAACGTGTTAATTGCAAAAGCAAAAATGAATGAATATATTCACAACAAACCTTAAATATATTATCGGCCATATATACACCAAGTCTCATAAAACGCAACAACAACCTCTCCTAAACTTTCACAATACAACCCAGAAGGGCGAGCCTGTGTGAATTTTAAACCACTGATTCAGAGTATGAAGCTGTGTGTGTGTGTGTGTTTGTGTGTGTGTGTTTGTGTTTGTGTGTGTGTGTGTGTGTGACCAGTTATACCATCAGAGTGAGGACAAAGAGAGTAAAGTGAGGACATTTTGGCCGGTCCTTACTTTTTGACACCTCTTTAAAGAGTTGTTTGAGGGTTAAGACTTGATTTTAGGGTAAGGGTTTGAATTGGGATAAGGTTAGGTTTAGGGTAAGGGTTTGAATTGGGTTAAGGTTAGGTTTAGGGTAAGGGTTTGAATTGGGTTAAGGTTAGGTTTAGGGTAAGGGTTTGAATTGGGTTAAGGTTAGAATCAAGCATCCACACAAAGCTTCACTGAAAATCTTTGGAGTTTTTTGGACACCTCAGAGCTCAGAACTAACATCACTAAACATTTAACAGAAATGACCAAGGCAATGTAAAAAGTTTGTCTAGTTTGAAATAAAGTTATTTGTGTCTTCTCCATTTTCTCTGTTACATGTATGATGTCTTAGCCAGAAGGTGGAGTTCCTCAAGAGCTGTAAAATGTTCGGATTAATGGAACGCCTGTGAACCCCAGTCTTTCCAAGATCAATAATAAAAAGAGCTGTGTTACTCTCTGACTTCCATACAAAAAATCTAGTAGAAAATGTTTATTGATGATAAGATTACATCATATCTTTACAGTTTTACAAGAGTGATTCAGGACACTGTGGAGCGTCTAAAAGAATATTCCATAAATCATGACCACAGAATCCCACTGTGTGGTGAACTCATACTTCATTTATGTGGAGAAACAGTACAGTATGTAATATGCTGATGTGAGTATCAGCAATTATTATTCATTTTGGTGTGTCCTTACAACTTTTTGTAGAAATCATCTCAAACCATTAACAACAGAGCTGGTCATCGAACGGTTATCTTAAACGTTTCACTCTAACCCTATAATCAGACCCAGCTGAACAAGCTAATGAAGACTGGTAATCGTCAGGAGCTGAAGGCAGACCAGTTTGATGGGTTGGAGTGAAACAGGACAGTGAATCACAAGGGCCAGAGTTGCCCAGCCCTAATTTACCGTATATGTAAACACACTTTGAGGTTATGGGATAAAAATTGCATTTGGTGGGGAAAACATTTTTCTAAAATGTCATTGCTTACCGTCAATTTCGGTTTTTAAATGAGTATTGGTTGATTAAAGTCAGTTAAAGTCATCCTGTGTAACGGGTTCGATCGATGCGCCCGTACGGATGCTGTGGAAGTACATAAGTATCATTAAAATACAATGTTTAGTGTTCAGACCCACCGCTGAGTTCTTCACTACACACCTGTGAAGAGTTCGTCTTCGTTTAGAAGCGTCTCTCCTGCTTATCATCCATCCCCGTTGGAAGCTTTTATGCGTTTCCTAAAGACCTCCAGCCCGAGCGGAAGAGAGTGCCATGGAGCACAATGAATGTGTAAATGTGCGCCTGTGGTTTTGCACACGGTTTGTACAGTGACCGTGAAATGATCTAATAACAAACTAATTTAACCATAACGGTTTTAAAGTCAGTTTTGGTTATCATTTGGACATGCTGAAACCAGATGAACTAAAACTAATACAGTGGCAAATGACACGGTCTAAACCCATTTCTGTGTAAACCAACTTGAATGATTAAGAATAAGTTAATTGTAAGTTTGTGAGGCTCAACCATCAGACGGTTTAACGCTGTGTACTAATTACATTTATTTATGATAAACATCAGAGACTAGTGGTGACCTAAAACTACGAATTCACATGGATTAACTTATGTTTGTTATTGCTCTTTCACAACGTAGCAGCTGTGGGTAAAAAACAAAATCCCAGCTCACTGTCTGACCGGAATCATCTTTAAGAAGTCATCATAACTATTGCACATCATTAATAATAAGATCCTTTTAAAATTCTGTGAATAAAACCAGTGTATTCACATTTACAAAATTCATAAAGAGGAACAGAAACCTGCAAATGCAGATTGACTAACTAACAAACAGGCCGTTTCGGTTGACCCTGAATCATACAAAAACTTGTAGGCGCAGGACAAACATTACCACCTAATTTTATAATGGACTGAAGTCACTCCACCAACTGGATAATTGCAGGTCTTTATAGGCAGATTAATTATTTTATTTCCCTGTGCAGACACGGCCATGTTCACAGGTCACTGTGACGTATTCCATTCATTGTAAGGAACTGTATATATACGTTCAGACACCTGTTTCATAATCACAGTTTTCGTCTGTAAGGGCGACACAAAAAAGCTGGACAGAGTTCTTACAAACGCAAGTTCATCATGTATCTTACGATGATCGTCGCGATGTTGGCGCTGATGCTGGCCGTGGCGAGCGCCAATGTTGTGGCAGGAGACACTACAGATGCGAGCATGAAAGATAAAGACGTCCAGGACGCTTTAAAGTTTGCAGTGGCCCAGTACAACAAGAAAAGCAAGGATGCGTTCGTGCGCAAGGTCTCTCAAGTGCTCACGGCGAAGCAACAAGTAAGTACTTTCAACAGGTGTTTATTCCTCGATCAATCACAGTTAAGTACAATCCCTTGCACACAATACAATTGTCATTTGTTCATGCTGAACAACACAATGTTTTACTACTTGCGCGTAGAGTTTTTCAGGTACTGTTGACAACTGTTTACCGTCGATTTCTTCACGTAGGCCAATTTTTCTGAATAAAAACTGTTTATTGTCAAATCACACCCGTTTATTTTGTACTGGTAGGACAACTTGATGGGGTATTTTTTGACTGATTGGTTGTCAGTTACACGTGTGTTTCTTGCGTCAAACATGTCATTAAGAACAATACAAATACAACAAGACTCGTGGTCTCACAATGGAGCAAACCCATTTAGATTACATAATTACACACAAGAACAACCAGCTTTAAACAATCCGTCATGCTTCTAACCAGAAGAACAGACGAGGTTAATGCTTTTATGCATCTCTGTCGCTCTAGACGAAGAACGTCTTGGTGTGTTTTTGGTGACAGCTTTCAAACATCTTTGTACACGTTTCTAGGTTGTCGCTGGTCTCAAATACACCTTCACTGTAAAAATGGGTAGAACCAACTGCAGAAAGGGTGAAATTAATACTCTGTGTGCCATTCATAAAGACCCTCGTTTAGCAAAGGTAAGACCACCTGAACTCTTCCGTCGCAATATTGTGGTTATTGAAGTTGATTGTGTGTGATAATAGTTTTATTTGTGTCTTTTTTACAAGATCATTACTTGCAAAATTGTGGTCTGGACCAAAGACTGGATTAAATTCATCAAGGTTCTTGAAAACACCTGCCTATAGATCACATGATACTGGTGCAGTTTGGGGCTTTCCAACATTCATGTAGAAATAATCTTAACCTGGATTTGCTCCTCATTTAAGTCAACCATTAAACATTACTGTTAAAAAAATGCTTTCATGACCTTTTCAACAACCGATCATGAAATAAGAACGCTCCATACTAACATACTAATAAACCATGTCATCTTATCAGAGTCTATTGCTTTGAAAATGCTACGATTCCTAAAGAATGGCATGTTTCTGTATGTGTTCATCCTGTACTATTAAACATTGCTCATTGATCGATGTGTGTACCATGAGTTACTACATTCATAATGTAAATTATATTTAGTGTACTGATATTCTCAGGCAGTCACTGATTTGTAGAAAAACGTATTTAGCAGGACATCTAGCATGTAGGGCAGCTAGCATATGTTCAGTGTACACTACTAATGCACTACACTACTACTACCTACTAATGTAGGTGTATATTATGTAATTATTGTTAAAAAAAACTTGTTGATTTTATCCTCTAGTCACTTCCTAGTTAGCATGCTGCATAACAAAAAACATGATCATGAGTATAATGCAAAAGTTCTTACAGTGAGTTTATGCACAACTCAATAAAACACACAAGTACACTTCCTGTTTTACATTAAATAATGTTCCAAAAATAGTAACAAAATTATCTGCTTTACTCGGCAGGGTTTGTTTTGACAAATTCAATTGAAGTTAGACTGCAGCACAAATGACAAAGCTGCATTCAGTGTCCTGTTGTCTATTAACAGTCTGTGACAGGACAGCTGAGGAGTCGTTTGTTGAGCTGTAGAGCGGTGATCTGTTAAACATAAAAGACAAAAAAAATGGTAAAACTTTAACTAAAATGATTCCGTTTTTTAGAGCACCTCATGACATTACCTAAACCAAACCATTTACCTGCGTTCATTAACTGGTAGGATGGTCAGAGATAGAAACTAGTCACAAAACATTGCTTGTGACTCACATTTAAATGTGTTGCTGGGTGAACAGAAACAAATCCCAGCCTGCTTTATTTTAGGTTTCACTGAATGAATAAGGTAATCTTCACACTATTTTTCGGAACCGTATAAATCGAGGCAAGAAGCTGCAACACCTCATCTAAGCTGCCACGCTTTTTAATTCAAATTGTTGCAGCTTATGCTCATAACAGTCGGTAAACGCATCTTAAAGTTATTAAACACGGATGTCCGAGTGTGCGAATATGAAATCAGCTTTACCGCATTATTGGGTTCTACTTTGGAACATAATTATATCAGTTTGATATGTTATAACATTCATTTCCACTAATATTGCGACAAAGACACTAACAGGACATTGTATCTACTTCATTTACAATTTCAACAAAAGTAAGAACTACGAAAATAAACATACATGTAGAATACAATAATGTGTACAGTTTTACATCATTACAAGAGTTGCCTGTGGTTCATATTGAGTATTCAGTAATGCAGTGGCGCCTGGTGCTAATTTGCAAGTTGGTCTATCTGGTGCAAGTTCCTTTATCCTCTTTTTTTCTTGATCCGAATAAACCCGAAGATAAACTCGAATTAACTTTCATTTTCAGACATTTCACTCGCTTCCGCATTGATCAGTACCTGTCAGTCAAATGACAATCCGCGAAACGTGCATGAGACTCGTTGAGAACGGTCCAATCACACGAGACTTGTAATAAATAGATATAAATCAACAGTGTGAAAAATATATTGTAAACTACTGAATGCATCTGAGAAAATGTAAATACACATGCAGATAATTGTAAACGTTCAATATACAGCTGAGTATATGTAAACAGTAGATTCTGTTTATATACAATATACTCCCAAAAGTGCAGCTATACATGCATTAATATTAAGAAAGACTTTTATTTTGATGTGTTGCCTGCAAAAAAAGTCAAGCCGGAAGTCTGCAGTGACAGGCAGGAGTGTTAGAGAAGAGCCGCACTAAAAGTTATAAGTACAGTTCAAACATCGAGAGACGAGCAGATCGTCGAAACTTCTTCTGATCATGACATCTGTGTCGAGGGACAGCGATGAGGAGAAGGTGAGGCATGCGTCATCTCTTCATCACAGACACACAACCAGTTCAGTAAGAATGACTGAAGTCCTCCGTCTGCTTGAGTTAAGTAACCGCCCAACTCTGTTTTGCTGAAAGTAGTGAGTGTTTGCGCGCATGTAGCGCTCAATGGTGCCTTTAACTCTTAATCTCATGGTCTGTTCTGGAGTAACAGTTTTGGGTGTGTCTTTATACGAGACCGCGTCTATCTGGCTGTCTAAAGTAGCGCATATTTTGTGGAGCACGTGACATTTTCTTTAAGGAACGTGGGTTCATAAGTATAACAAGTAGATTAAAATGTTCCTGCATTTGGGTGATTCAAATGCTCTGTAATTGACTGACATGTTCATTATGTCTGCATCTGCTGTTTTTACCATAAGCTTTATTAACGAAGCCAATTAGGAGACAGTTCAACATAACCGCACCGCCCTACAGGTGCTTTAGCTGTGCTCTCCTCATGCTTTAGCTGTGCTCTCCTCATGCTTTAGCTGTGCTCTCATGATTTGTGACAGTCTGATGTTAGTCTGACACAGAGCTTGTTCTCTTAAGCTGCGCTCAGTGTCGGTGGATTTGAATATCGACGCGTCTCTGCTCGTTGACATCCCTGACGCCCTCTGTGAACGTGACAAAGTGAAATTCACCGTCCACACCAAGGTAAACCTGGAGATCAAATTAACTACAGCATTTAGAAATAAACCCGTGTTTTAATGCCTTACACACATTCTAGTTGTATTTAACAGAGCATGGCATAATATATGTTGTCTGTTTTTTCTTCCTGTGACTGTGTATCTGTGTTTTGTCATGTGATCTGCAGCTTTGACTCAGTTTATGACACACAATATGTCTTTGACTAACACATTGGTTTGTTCTTTACTTCCTGTTAGACTACACTCACTTCCTTTCAGAAGCCGGAATTTTCAGTGCCACGACAACATGAAGATTTTATTTGGCTCCATGACCAGATTGTGGAGACTGAAGACTATGCTGGCCTCATTGTAAGCCCAAAACCCACGTTCATGTCGTCTGCATTTATAAAAGCTTATGAGCAGCCACACTGTGTAACTGTCAACCAGCCCAGAAGTAACAAAATGTCTGTGTTGAGCATCAATCTGCATTGTAGACAGTTGGAATAGCTGAACGCCTTTCAAGAGCTTGACCTGTATGTTAAAATCAGCATTTTCAGTCTAGTGCTTTCCTGTTCCTTCACTTCTCAAAATTCCTCAGATCCCCCCCGTCCCACCAAAGCCTGACTTTGAGGGTCCCAGAGAGAAGATGCATAAACTGGGTGAGGGGGAGTCCAGCATGACAAAAGAGGAATATGCCAAAATGAAGCAGGAACTTGAGGCGTAGGTCTAATATGATGAAGTATTTTCATGTTTTGCTTCTTCACTCTTATGTGTGTGGTTAATAATCAATCCTCAGTGTTAAACTCTTTGTGGCATTTAATTGTGTGTGTTTAAATCCATGTGTTCTTTTAGGGAATATCTTGCTGTTTTTAAGAAGACCGTGCAGGTTCATGAAATTTTCCTTCAGAGACTCTCTTCCCATTCCATCTTCAGCAAGGACAGAAACTTCCAGATATTCCTGGAATACGAGCAGGATGTGAGTCTTCCTCTGAGTTTTAGGTTCTTTTCTCTCCAGGCCAGGAAACAGACAGCCAGCGAGAGAGAGTCTTTGGCTTTGCTTACATCCTGTGAAGCTGCAGTGTTGGCAGTTTACAGGAAAATGGAGAGAAGGTTGAGCGGAGGAGATAAAGGGGAGAGAAAGGGGGATGTAACCCAAGTTCAGAACCAACTGCCTCTGATTGGACAACAATTTTTTGCTGATTCATATAAATGTTGCCATAACTTGTATGTCTTGTATTGCACTGCCAATTGTCAGTTACTGCTACAGATAACACAAAAGTGATATTACCTGGAGCTTGGCCAATGGCGCCAAAGAGTCTATGGTTCTGCCCTCTGATTGGTTCATAGTGTACTACTTTTCTTCTCATTGGTTGTATAGCTGAGTGTGCGCAGAAAAAATGCCAAGGAAATGTTTGGTGGATTCTTTAAGAACATGGTGAAGAGTGCTGATGAGGTCCTCATTTCAGGGGTCAAGGTGAGTGTGGAACTCTCTCGACTCTCTGTGGGGTTGTTTTTATTACACAAGAAGCAGCAGGTTTCTGTCTCATCATATGACAAACATCACATTGATATGAGTGTCTTCTCTTTTAAAGTGCTTCGTATTTGTGATTGTTTTTGTGGCAGATAATGATTGCCGTGGAGTGTGCATCTCTTATTTCTGTTTTGCAGGAGGTTGATGAGTTTTTTGAACAGGAGAAGACCTTCCTATTGGACTACTCTGGCAAAATTAAAGATGCTACTGCCAAGGCTGAGAAAATGACCCGTTCGCACAAAAGTGAGACTGTTGCTTCATCCAGATCTACCGGGAAGTGTTCTGAATGTATTAAAAGTGCATCACAAATGCTCACAGTTCTGTATTTGTCCTTCTACTTGAAGATGTTGCTGATGATTATAATCATGTTTCTTCGGCTTTGAAGTACGCTGCTGCAGACAACAACACTGCCTTGAAAAAGTGAGGAATATAATTTACACACGCCTGCATGTCTTACATATTGTTGTATATGTGTGTGTGTGTGTGTGTGTGTGTGTGTATATATATATAGCCTATATTTACACTTTAAAGGTGCATTTTTAACATTCACACGAAAAGAGGGAGAAAGCTTTATGAAAAAATGTTAAGCCACCAACAAAGACGCTCATTGTTGTAAGATTGTAATGTACTTCATGTTTTGTTGTCCAGACATTTAGAAAAAAGTGCTGACGTGTTTGAGAAGCTGAGAGTGAGTATTCCTGTATGTTCATATCATCATGAGTACATGCTGTGGAAGGTAAAGCTGGTGTCATGTTTCTGATGTGTGTGTGTGTGTGTCTGTGTGCGCGCGTGTGTGTCTGTGTGCGCGCGCGTGTGTGTCTGTGTGCTCGCGTGTGTGTCTGTGTGCGCGCGTGTGTGTCTGTGCGCGCGTGTCTGTGTGCGCGTGTCTGTGTGTCTGTGCGCGCGTGTCTGTGTGTCTGTGCGCGCGTGTCTGTGTGTCTGTGCGCGCGTGTCTGTGTGTGTGTGTGTGTTGTGCAGAAACTGGAGGATCGAGTGGCATCTGATCAGGAGCTCAAGCTGACGGAGCTGTTGAGATATTACACGAGAGACATTCAAGCAGCCAAGGTGAAACTTCCTTCAGTTTTCCTTCTGTTCACAATCTTAATATGACTCAAGAGTTCTACTGCAGGGAAACTGTATAAGCTGGTTAAAGCTGCATTCCACAACTTGTTTTTGGTTAAAAATGAACAGAATCCGTTATTGCGGAGTGTGTAGCTTCTTACAGTTGTTGTTGTTCAGAATTTAAACTTGTCATCCACATTAGGATATTTATATTAGGATACTTGCACTCTGCAAGTGCCCTGCAATTTTATGTTTCAAACAGAGATGGCAGTAGAGAAGCAAAAGAGTTTGCAACTTTAAAGCAGGAAATGTATTTTCGGACTCCCTTAAAACAAATACAGCACAAATATAGACACAAAGTCCATTTCCAAACAGGTGCATTATATTGTATGTTTCATATTGTGTTCTAAAAGGGGCTCATTGTAAACTGAGCGTGCTCAAATGAAAAGGTTGAATTATCTTGGTTCTGTCCTTTAGGATCTTCTGTACAGACGGGCACGAGCGCTCGCCGATTACGAGAACTCCAATAAAGCTCTTGACAGAGCTCGTTTGCGGGGTAAAGACATTCCACAGGCCGAGGACAGCCAGCGGAAGTGTCTGCAGAAGTTTGACAAGCTCTCTGAGTCTGGCAAGAAAGGTGTGTTAGATCTGCTGGGGTCAAAGGTCATAGGTTCAAATTCTGCAAGCAAATCCATGCCCATCCGTCTCCATTGTGCCTTTGAGCAGGACAGTTGACCCAACTAAATAGGTGCCCTGTAAAGGGTTCACACAAGAATGAAACTTCTCTTATGTACTTCACCTCAGATAGTATAAGGCCTGTATTATTTTTCTGTGAGCAAAAAGCAAGCTGTCAATGACAGTTTAATGTAAACAGAAATCTGGCTAGTTGCAAACAAGAAACATAAAAGCAGTTTTAAAAGATAAAAGCAGACTTTTAAAAGGCTTTTAAATCACATAGTGAAGATTCCTAAATTCTCATTTTGGACTCCATGGAAAAACTTACAACAGGTTTAGTAAATAACAGAATTTCCAATTTTGTGTAATAAATGTCTTAACTTGGCTACTTGCTAACATAGGTTTGTTGTTGCAGAGCTCACCAGCTTCAAGGTGAGGCGTGTGGAGGCCTTTCGCAAGAACCTGATCGAGGTGGCTGAGCTGGAGATTAAACATGCCAAGGTGAGGATCATCATGCGTGTCACACATCTCTTCCAGTATGTTGACTTGCTTTAATTGTTCTCTCTTTCTCTATTGTATCTGTCCTTCACCCCCCCCCACACACACAGAACAGCCTGTCTTTTCTACAGGGCAACATTGAGACGCTGAAGAGCAACTGAGCCACATGTTAAGGTCACCAGACCAAACTCGGCACCTTGTATTCTTACTGACGTTCAGTAACCGCTCTTAAAACCTGAGAGAGAGTTTTTCTCTTAAATCCCTTCAACTGCCAGTGTTTGTAATAGCTGACTGAGGCTCGTTTTCCAGCATTTAAACACTCTCATACTTTTTGTTTATCTTTATCTCGAACACATGTATGTGTTACCAAATGTATTTTTATTTTTTTTTTAGGTTTTGCTAGCATTAACTGAAATCATTTAGTTCTAATGACACTGACGTATAAAATCATTCTGTACAGAGTATTCTGTACTTCATTCTGTAATTGTTCTGGTTGTGACTGCAGTTTTGTGCCCTTTAAATGTTATGATTCATTTGCATTTTGAATTCACATTGGTAAGTTGGTGGATGATTCATAAACTATTACATAAAGATACAGAAAATGTGTGAAGACAGAAAGAGCAGTACAAACCTCAACAGCTGTTGTGTGAGAGTGTTTGTCAAACACTGGGCTGATACACAAAATACACAATACAGTGGATAAACATTTCTCCCAGTTTTTCTGTCTCACGCTGTTGTGCCAAAGCAGCGCTTAGATTAATTCATGATGAAATCTTTCTGTATATTTGTTTTCTCTGTATGTTGTTACTAATACAAAAAGTTTAAGACGTTCTACATTTAAAAGCAATGGACCAAAATGTGTGTTTGATTTTGTGTAAAGCCACAAAAATGGGTCACTGTGCTGTGATGCAGACGATGTTTTGTAAAAGCATGTGTGAGCTCAATTTTATAAATGAATGTATAGATGGAAAAAAGTCTTCATATGAAAAATTATTTTTTATGAAAACTTGCAATAATAAAACTAAATATACCTTGACTTCCCATTTCTGGCTGATTTGTCTTTGCATTATTGTAACATTTTTTACAAAAAGTCAAAGATTTCTTGTTTCAATATTGTTTTTGGCTTAACCAATCAGAATTCTGGGTTGGCGCACCTTGCAAACAGAGCAGACGACGACCAATAGTCTTATCCTGCATCTCTTAAAAGTTCAATAATCACATAACACCTGAGGAGATATTCTATAGGCTAATATTACATAAAGTTAATATTATATTAAAGTTTTGCAGTTGACCCTTGAGCTTGATTGACACTTTAATATTTGTACTGCTGCTGTGCTGTGTACAGAACTCAGATCTTCTGAAATGATCAGAAGAAGGAAATCACAGTACAGCAGATGAAAATGTTGTTCTACAGAAACAAGAATAAAAAGCTAGAAGCAGATTTTTAAACGTTCAGACTGGACTGTAGTGAAGTACTCTTTAATGCTCAGTGACAAACATCTGCTCTGATCCAATAAAACAAGTCATGCTTATGCACTTCAGAACTGCACCAAACCAGCAAGACACACAAACAAGGAAGTTAAACTCATCTTTCTTTGCTCTGAGCAAGAACAAACTGTTTTGGACCCAATTAATTTCTTTAACATTAATTTTGCTATCTCAGAGGACAACTAACTAAATAAAACATAACCCTCTTAAAGTAAATAACTAGCAGGACCTGAGTAGGATGTGACATTTGTTTATTCTGTTGTGTTTATATTATGAATAAAAATCAAACGCACAGTTAGCTTATTAGAGAGTCTGTATTTTATTGCCAAGTTGGTTTCTTTTTGATGTCTCAACTAAAACAAAAAAATGCATTTTGTTTATATTCAGATGTAAACTGACAGATGTAACTGCTTCTGCAGTTCACGTACTAAGCAAACAGACCACATTGACTTGACCTTGAATAGCTGACCGATAATGCTGTGAGTCAGCAGTAAAATTACAGTTTCATGGTTTTATAACATTTATAAACCATGAACATCATATAACATCATATGGAACACGTCATAAATTGCAAGACTGTAGGAAGCAGTTGCATTTAGTGGGAACTGTTTTTTGTGGTTTATGTTAAAAAAGCAATCGATGAAATAAGGTGGAGGTGTTGATTTTTGAAGGATTATGTGATATATTTTTATAACGTTTTCAATGTTTTATAATATTTATGCTGCACATCTCACAGTAAATCTTGCAGGTACACTGTACACTGAATCTTATTCTGTGTAATATGTGTTTTAATTATACATGTGACATGCAACAGTAACAGAAAATGATGCCAGTGTAAAGAATGTGAAGGAAATGAAGCATGCATGATAACTCAGTCATGCAAATACCACAAACATGTAGAGAACGTTCTGTGTACATGCAGCACTGTCAATAAAAGATCTCATTGGCAGAACATTTCACCTGGAACGTCATTATTTGTAAAGCACATTTGTATCTTGAGAGGCAGGAAGGTGTGACGCACTAAGTGCAGGTAAATCTGCTCTATTACATCATCATTGTGCCGTGGACCGGTGTGACTATTAACAGCCTCTTATGCAGTGCTGTCAGGATGAATACACTGTGTCATATAACAGAGAAATGAATTACTGCTTTCAGGAGCTTCACAGCAAACGTGAAACTCTGAAAGTCAACTTTAAATGGCGAAAACTGATACAGTTCTTTTAATCTTGAGTATATTTGACAATCTGTAAATGTAATTATGACTTTTAATGGTCTACAATATACATTTTAGAATGTCATTTATTTTGTATTTTAATTGATGGTATATATACTGTAACTTATATATTGTTGTGCATCAAATACTGGCAGAGGTAAACCACACCTGTTGCCAAACAAATGAATGTGTGACAACACACCTGACACAATATAACCACACCAAAGATTAACCTTTCAAAAGTAAATATAGATTTCCTTGTTCAATAACCAGTTCCATTGTCTAATATTGATCTATAGACGTCATTCTCATTTGCATAAACTAATTCACAACTGAATTTCCCATCATATTTACTTGTTTGTAAGTTATATAAAAACACTATCTTAACTGCTTTATCAGTCATTTCTTTTATTTTTAGACATGCATCACAGCCAAATGCTGTTACATTATACAGTTT
>JAZGTI010005374.1:5297-25580 GCA_036877585.1 Botia kubotai
ACACTTAACCATAATAAATTCCAGGTTAGGTGAGCAGTGGCTTCTGGTGATAACAGAGTCTGTACACCAAGCTTTGTTGATGTAAATGCACAGCCTTCCGCCTCTGGTCTTATCAGTGTCCTTTTCCGTCCTGTCTGCCCGGAAAACGTAGCGTCCGGCTAGCTCAATGGCGCTATCCGGAAAGCTACTTTTCAACCATGTCTCTGTGAAAATCATGATGTTTGAGTCCATAATCCTATTGCTGAAGATGTGCAGTCTTAAGTTCGTCCAGTTTGTTGACCAGTGACTGAACATTAGCCAGGAAAATGATGGGTAGAGAGAGCCGATGCGGTGTAAGCTTTAGCTTAGCCCTTAGCCCACCGCGCTTCCTCCGCCTTTGTTTACGGTCGCGTCGTCGCCTGCGAGTAATTCCGCCGGGCAAAGCGAGCAGCCTCTGGTGTTCTGGAAATCTCCGGGATGAGTCGAAGATCAGCTATATACGTATCAGAATGGCGCGATCCAATATCTAAAAGTTCTTGCCTGCTGTAGGATGATAAAGCAAGGCTGTTCTTGGTGAAGAAACCGGCAAGTAATAAAAAAATTACTGCTAAAATGCAAAAACTGGTGAGACGCCGAGCCTCGCGTTGTGCACGCGCCGCCATCTTGGTCATAAAGATTAAAGTGATTGGAAAAATTACACTAGTGGGACCATCAAAAGCGACAGAATTTACACTCACCCCTGGTCGTTTCGTTCTGGGACGGATGGGACATGAGGCTTGGAGATGACCGGATTCTCCGCAGTAGAGGCAGAGACGTTTCTGTAATCGTCTTGCTCGTTCCTCTTGTGACAGGTGCGTACCGCCTATTTGCATGGGCTCGGCCAGTAAGGGATTAACTGAAAGCTGAGGCAAGGTGGTTCGTCTGGAGCGGATTAAATTGTCTAACTGGATAGCGAGCTCGCTAAACTCACTTAAATTTCTTCCCTCATCTCGACAGGCATGCTCTGACTGCGAGGCCTGAGACCTGTTCGGAACAGTAACTTAAGCGTGTCCTCGACCCAGTTCGTCTGGGCCGTAAGTGTTCGGAACCTGAGAGCGTATTCAGAGGCCGTTCCTCTTCCTTGGACCAGGGTGAATAGCTGACCACCCGGACTTAGCCCTCCGGTTGGGTGTTCGAACACCTGCCGGAATCACTGCAGGAAAATCTCGAAGGTGGGGAAATTTGAGCTTCCCGAACCCCAAACCGCCGTTGCCCAGTCCAGTGCCTTACCGGTAAGTAGAGAGGAGACAAATGCAATTCTGCTAGTATGGCTCGGATAGAGATTGGGTTGCTGGTCAATGAACAATGAGCATTGTAGCAAAAACCCCTTGCATTTATCTGGGGATCCATCAAGCGTTTCAGGAAAAGCGAGTCGCGAACTCACCGGGGAGGTTCAACTGGGCATTGGTGGATTCGGTGTAGCAGGCTTCAGGGTTGGATGTTTGTAGTCCCTGTAGTGCTTTGACTAACTCCTCGGTCAGCGTGGTTAGTCGATTGAGCTGATGTTGGTGCATGGCGAGTTGCAAGGCCTGTAGGGTCAGTTTAGCGGACAGCTGAATGAGAGCTGCTGGATCCTGTGGCGGCGAAGTCTTCTGTGACGAAGAATCAGACGAAGACGGATCCATCTGCAGTTTCTTTAGCCAATATAGACAGGCAGGGTGGACAACAGCAAACAGGTATGTAAGAGACAAGGCAAAAGGGAAAATTCAATAACAGCCAAAGGTCGGCAATGGCTAACAGGTATGCAAGAGACAAGGCAAAAGGTCGAGACAGGCGGTGAACAATCAATAGTCAAAAAACAGTCCGGTTAATACACAAAAAACACCAACAAGAAATAACACAGGAAAAAGCTTAGAAATGATGCCGGGGCAAATCAAGACTTCGCAATGCGATAACAGAAAGTGTCCGGTTTTATAGTGTAGAGCAAATGAGGTGCAGGTGTGGGAACAGGAAGTAATCAGTTCAGAGGAGGGGATGATGGAAAATCCATTCAATATTCCGGAGATGTCTCCCTTCTGGCGACTCGACGGGAAAGAAGATGGACCACCGTAACACCACTCATATCTTTAAGTAATGTTCACTCAAGTTGTCAAGTAAACATTACTCAATTTTTTTAGGGCTACCAGTCTCTTTTAATTTTTTAAGTAAACTCAACTCATCCAGGCTTACAGTGTATGAAAATTAGGCAAGTCTTATCTGTTAATCTTAATTTGTGTTTGATTTGTGTTTGGTTATTTGTAAGTTCCTTACAAATTTATTTGTAAGTTCCTTACAAATAACCATAATACTCTTATTCTTTATAAGAATTATTATTCTTTCATTAGGGACCCAATTTTGCACTGAGTCTCGCGCCGGCCGGTATATGCGGATTTCACAATTACAAAACGGTCAGTCTGATCTTAGTCAGAGGTTGCTAGGTAAACTTATATTATTAAACTTTGCCACCCTGTGCTTGCTCAAATAATAACAACTAATAACAATGATCAGAATCAGAATCAGCTTAAGAAGAAGATATTGTTTTCAAATAAGACAAAAATAGAAAATAGAGTGCAATATAAATTCACTAAACAGACAAAAAGCACCAACATTTTGGACTGTTATCCACATGCTGACATTCAGGCCTTTTTTGTTTCTGCTGTACTTTCTCCTTCGCATGACTCTGTTCATCTGTCAAATCTTTATCTGACTCTGACTGAGGCTCCACATCATCACCATGACATAAGGACAACAAGGGCACAGGCAAGGTGGTAATGGATTCTACAAGAACAAAAAGCATCATTAGTGTTATTAATATATATATATATAAATATATTATATAAATATATATAATAATCAAATATAAATATATTATAATATATTATATAAATATATAAATATAATAATAATTAATATAATAAATTAAATTAAATATAATCATTAAATATAATACTAAATATAATGCATGTGGTTTGTGTCTTTAAAGAGATGATGTTTATTGTAAATGGTGGAATTTACTTTTATATACATGTAGAATGTCAAAAAGATGACATTATAGATTAGGAAAATGTACAATATCAGTTAAAAGCAGTCATCTGTATTATTGTATATGTACTGTATATCAACATAATACAGAGGGATGAGACGGTCCTTAGCACCAGTGGAGTTTAGAGGAGACCTTGAAAAATATCAGAAGAGATAATCTTGTTCTGGTTTAAGAAAAACAAAGAAGCAAAATCACAATATTAAACCTATACCTTTTTGATGGTTTGTTGAAGCAGTAGCTTGACACAAACATCCAAACTGGTTTTGTCTTATCACCCAACAGTGTGTTTGGTTCATATTTTACCCAGCCATAGACTGAAAACAGCCCAGCATATTTTAGCGTATAAAATCCTTTAGTTACCCTCATGTCATTCCAAACCCAGTACAAATGGAGATCAGCTAATTCTGTTGAACTTAATATAACAGTGCATGGCTTAAACACATATAGCATAGTAACGGCAGCCGCCTAAATTTTTTACTGCAAAATTAGGCAGTATCAAATCATATATATCCAAGTCCAAAAATTTGATTTTTATGAAGAGCAGCAGTGTTTGCAGCCACACTTTCCATTGCAAATTTTCTTGGGTTAGGCCAGTCTCATCAGACTCACTGGCTTTCAATTTAAAACGTTACGCTACTGTTATAGTTCGTTTCATAGACTCATCATAGCTCTATCAAACAGACAGTTTACACTGAAAAAGGACAAAAAAAAATAGATTTATTACAAATGTATTAAAAAAACTTAGTTAGTGACGTAACCTGGCCATCCCACTCACCTTCACATGTTTCTCCTTCGCTCTTCCGCATTGCCAAAACCACCACGCAAAGGTAAGTGGATCATGTCTAACTGATGTCTAACATGTCTAAATGATGACTAAATTTACACAACAAAAACATATGGTTGTACACTAATGTACACTACTAATGTACAAATTGTTGTGTACAACCCTGCTTTAAATTATATTTACATGGTTTTTGGATGAAGTGCGTGTCGAATGAGAATGTGTGTGAGATGGGTCGATCGATCGACGATCTATCTATCTATCTATCTATCTATCTATCTATCTATCTATCTATCTATCTATCTATCTATCTAATCAATCTAAATTTCTTAACTTGGTTGAATTATATCTATCTTTAACTTTTAGACTAGGCTTTCTCAAGTCAACATAAAGTTCTAATTTTGTTATTTTTGTTAAATTGTTATTTCTTTTAACCTTATTAAGGCAACATGTTATTCTTTTAATGTGTTAGTGTATTAGTGGTGCTTAAGTAATAGCAAAACTATTACTCTCTTGCATACTTCCTTTTCTGGACAAATATTCGGCATGAAACTCGTCTCGCACAGTTTGTTGTAGACCCATGAATTAGGTGTCAAATTGCCTGGCTTTTTAAGGAGGGGTATGCTATGATTTTATAATTGATCAGGTGTACAATGTTTATAGGGTGTACGAAAAGGTGGGTGAAAAATTACACTAGGGTGTCTAGCTACACCCTTGCAACCATTTACTGTCCCCTGAAATAAAATGAATAAGCCATATCTCAACATTAGAACATTGTAGATACATGTGGTTGTGCTTATTTTAATCGGGCTGTCAGTGAGCAGTTTTTTTTACAAACTTTACTGCTATAGTTTGACTTGGTTTGACTTGGCTGTTGGTGGGCTTTAGCAACCATTTAGTGCACCTAGCAATCTCATAACATCACAAATAAGCCATATTTTAGTATATCATGCTTAATACTGATAGCATCATGATAATTAATGTATCTATTAATGATAAATGTGCTAGCTTCATGTAAAAATATTTTAGCATCATGCTAAAACATGCTAGATTGTTAAAACATTAACAATATACTAAAACGTTCAACTTGTTTCCAACATGTTAGAGAATGTCAGACCTAAAGTGTTTCTAACCATTTTACACTTTTCAGGCCTGGATTTGTCAAGCCAGCATGATGTATGTCCTCAAGCTTTATTATCTAATTTGTTCAACTAAGCCTTTTCTCTTCAACTAATGATTAGTTGACTCTTAGGGGACAGCCCTTCTCCAGATGTTTGATGAAACCTGTTTGCATAAGAAATGAAACATACAAGAGACGTTTCTCACTTCTGAGTTCAACAACAAGGTGTAGCATTGGATTGTTTTGTGACTAACCTAAAATTGAAAGCCCAGACATGTAATTTCTCACCTTTACCAGAGCCTATGATTTGTGATAAAAAAAATCTGGATTTATGATACAAAAGGTTAGAGAAAGATTTCTTAGAGAGACTGGGTTTTCTTTGAATGATGTGGTGAAATTATGTCATGTCAACCAAGCTTGCATATCAGTAAGATATAAAGATATTCAAATGCAAAAAATGCAGAAAATGCAAAGGTAAACATCACTTTGCCAAACTGTGTTTTTCAACTGTGTTTTTTTTGGGGTAAAGACAAAATAAGTGTGCATTTAACAGAAGAGATTGACTTTTTTTTGTGGGTTTAATTAATTGTGGGATTCCTACAAGCTGATGAAGGTAAAACAACATTTGTTGTTGTACCAAATGGGCATGATTCTTTACTTGGAGATTATCAATGATGGATTGAAAGGTGTTTCTGTGTACACAAATTACATAATATTCTGGAGTTCCAATTTAGAGCAATAAAATGCCAGAAGGAGAAATGTGCAGAACAATGGACTTAAACTCAATAGTAAATGTCAATTTTGGGATTGTTTTTCTTGGAGACAGTCTGAAAACTTAAGAAACCCAAAGTCCAAGCTATCCTTGACATATCAAGAACAACTGACAAACAATGAGTACTACGGATCATCAGAATGAGTCATTTCTTTAAAAAATTAATTCCAAACCTTTTCTCTAAAACTGTGTGCATCAGAGAGTTGCTGCTGCACACAAGCGAATTTAAAAGGACTGCAAAACATAAAAAAGAGTGGACTGACCTGAAAGCAACATTGGCACCAGAGCCTTCAGAGTTTTTTCTTTCTCTGCAAAACTCTACAAAAGTTATGATGATATCTAAAGATGCTTTCAAAGATGGGCTAGGTGCCGTCTTGCTACAATTTGATGATGATGGATGGAGACCAGTCGCGTATGCTTCTAGGACCATGACAGATGTAGAGCGATGGTATGCGCAGATAGATAAAGAATGTTTAGGTTTAGTGTTTGGATGTGAAAAATTTCAGTTATGTTTATGGTTTACTTCCCTTTGAGGTCGAAACAGATCAGAGGCTGTTAATCACCATAATCAAGCAAAACCTGAATGATATGTAGCCACGTAGCTCATGATGAAACGACACTGCTATGACTTTGAATTGGTCACCCGGACACACCAGGCAAATATTTCAAATTAGCAGATGCTCTTGCTTGTGCACCTCTACAAATTACAATGGGCAAAGTGAGTTCCACAGAAAATGATGTTGTCACATGTTCCTTTATGCGTGAACATTGCCTGTGTCAGACTGCAAGACAAAAAACTGGCTGATGAAACTGCAAAGGGCATTGCACTGCAAGTAGTATTTGAAGAAATGCAGGGCCCATGGATTTGTGTATGTGGCACCTGTTTGTAGCAATCTCGTTAGAGGGGTGGGTTGGGGGTTATAGGGATTGATATCACCCCTCCTGATCTCACTCCTCTGGCTACCTGTAGCCCCCCACATTAAATTTAAATCTTTGACCCTGGCCTTTAGGAAAGTCATTGGAACTTCACCCTCTTACCTCAACTCACCCAACTCACATGATTCAGATGTATGTTCCCTCCCGCCAACTATGGTTTGTACACAAACTGTACACATCTGACTGTTTCCCCATGTCGAGGTACAGATCACTCTCCTAGACGTTCACTTAATTTTTTGCTTCCTGGCAACATTTAACGGCAAGGAGTTTAAGCAATTTGCGAGGCAAAATTAATTTTAGCATATAACTTCTAGTTCATGGCACACACAAACACATTTTAAGGCAGAAAGAGGAGTGCAGAGCATCAAGAAAAACTCTGATGATGGTTTAGATCCATATCTTGCTTTGTTGAGCTACAGAGCATCCCCACTTTATTATGGTGGGTCGAAAGCTATGTACGAAAGCTATGTTCTAAAACTAAACAAACATCTTAAAATGGATTTTAGTGAACATCAAGAATAATCCAACATCCAACGGATAATTGCAGAGGGATTTAGTATTCAATGGATTACTGCTGTTTGCACTAGCAGTGCCACTAAATGGAAGTTTTGTAAAAAGTGTTGAGGCCGAGAGGTGAGGCGACCTGCCGTTCAGTGATGAAACAACAGTGGTTCACAAATCGTAAAATACCCTTTTTTTAAAAAAAAAAGCCAAACATAACAGAGACTGATTTCAGAGAAACTCTGTATGACTATAAACAGAGTATATTGTTTGTTAACAGATTGCATTTCAGATCATTTCTTTTTGATTAAGCACCTGCTTACATTTACATTAATGCATTTGGCAGAGACTTTTATCCAAAGCAACTTACATTGCATTATATTATACAATGATTCTGAGTATTTGCCCTCCCTGGGATCAAACCCATGACCTTGGCATTGTTAACACCATGCTCTAACCACTGAGCTACAGGAAAGCTATGTAAAAGTTTGTTTGTATGTATTGACATCCAATAAAATAGATTTATTTGAAAACAGATATGTCCACTAGTAGTGTACATAGGAATTTACTTCAAATCGTTTACAGTTAAAGGTATATTTCATGTATAAAAATTAATACCTAAATAGGAACACAGTAGTATACTTAAAGTGCAAGTTAACTTAAAGTGAAGTTAACTTTTTTTGTTTAAGTTTGTTGACTTAGTTTAACCATATGAAACTTTTGGCACAGAACATGATGAAACTCAGCATTCATTTAGCCCTATTAAGTATTGTTAAAAGTTGTTACTTCTTGTCAGGGTCTTGACTTCTTGTCTTGAGTCCTTCCTAGTTCTCTTGCCAGGATCCTGACATCCCCTGTGTTCTGTGTCAGGGCATGATGTTTAGATCCAGACTCAATCCTAGTCCTGGTTCTTATTTCTTGGAGTCAGGATCTAGACTCATGCCTGTATCTTTGTCATCGGTTATGTGAGGGTCCTGGATTCTTGTCTTGAGTCCTTCCTAGTTCTCTTGCCAGGATCCTGACATTTCCTGTGTCCTGTATCAGGGCATGATGTTTGGATCCTGACTCGTAGTTGTGGTTCTTGTTTTTTTGAGTCAGGATATAAACTTATGCTCTGGGTCTTTGTTCCCTTACAAAAATGCCCTGTTGTATTACACGTGATAACACATCAAAAGTACCACATAACATTTGTGTGGTAATTGTGTTGTTTTTTGGGACATTTTACCACATGATTTTGTTGTACAGTATGCAACATTTCTATAATATTCTTGCGGTAATGTGGTAATGTGTTACCTTCACATTTTTAGTTGTATTTACCACAGGATTCTGTGTTGTACAGTATGTAATACTGCTGTGATATTCGTGTGTTATTATAGTATTCTTTCTGCATATTTCCGCAGTAATAAATTCATTATTACATGAATTTCCTGTAATAAACCTGTGACCCTTACTCTTAATACTCTTAAAGGAGTATTCTGTGGTATTCCTTGAACTTTTTAAGTTAGAGTAGCATTCTGTGGTATTCCTACAAGTTTTGTTTGCCCATGATAACTGGTGTTATTACTTACATACCTGTCATAATTTGAAAATATATGTAGTAAACATGCAAGACAAGACTTCATAAGATGATCATAAGATGATATACACGGCCACCCACACAGGAAAAGAGAGAAAACAAGAATTACCACAAAATGCATTTCTTACAGTAAATATTTGTCATATAGAATGTGCTGTGGTAATCCTGTCATAAGTAGCTCTGCTCCAATACTTTGGTATTACCACACAAAAAAAACAACAACAGAAAAACCACATATACCATCTAATGGTAAATTCCTGTGATAGTGTACAACAAAAAATGCTGTAGTAATCTTATCATAATTACCGCTGCTTCAATACTTTGGTATTACCATACAAAAAACTACAGAAAAACCAAATATGCCATCTAATGGTAAATTCTTGTGATACTGTACAGCAGAAAGTGCTATGGTTATCCTGTCATATTTAGCTTGTGTTGGTATTACCACACAAGAACAACAGAAAAACCACATGTGGCATTTAATGGTAAATTATTCTGATACTGTACCACAGAAAGTGCTGTGGTAATCCTGTCATAAATAGCTATGCTCATTTGTTGTGTGGTAAATTTATGTTGTACTGTTGCAGTACCACAGGATTACCCCTGGGAAATGTTTTTGTAAGGGTTATCTGTGGAAGCACATGGATTTGTTTGTTTACATTTGCCATGTGCTCTCTGGGTCCTGTGTTTTGGTTATGTTGAAGTTTTCTAGTTTCGTTTTCCTGTTTTGTCCCCCTCAAGGGAGTTTTTGGTTTAATAAAGTATATTTGGTTATAGCTGTCTGTAAGTGGGTTCTTCTACTGCGCCCCTGACACTTTTCATGCGCAGTGATGGATTGGGTTAGTTTGCAGGGAAGTGACAAAAATCATCGCAGACATACAGTTTTATAGATTTTATTTTGTTTTTGTGAAAATTTTACTATTTCATACAGATGTTTAAAGATCCAGATATCCAAAGATCCATTTAGTCAAAAAGTTGGCATAGTAACAGAGATAACAGAGGTTTCAAAATTAAAGTTAAAATGTACTTACAAATAGTGTACAGCAGAACGAGATTTTAGAGTTCTATGTGCAAATTAAACACAGATACAAGATAGACAAGACAACCTATCGACAAGACAATCTTATTAATAATGTAACATTAATGTAAACAGTCACCAGTGGATGGTGAAAAAAGTGTTCAGTGGTGAAGGCATTATTATTAACTAATTTAAACTAATTATATGGATGTGTTCCACAGAGTTAACTGCTATAATAGTAGAATTAACAATAGATTGAACAAATAAGCCAATTAGAACTGTAAAAAAAATACAAACTGGTGGAATGTATACATTATTGTTTAGATTTAAAGCAGTATAACAGTGTACTTTTGTTGGACACCGGCACATAAAAAAATGGAAAGAAACAGGTGGTTAGCAATCAGTTAGGAATCAGTGACTAATAGGAAACCAATTAATTTATGACAGAGGTAGAAAAATAGCAGCACAGGGAGATGGTATTATAATATTTAAGAAACAATAGAAAAAGAACAATTTCATGGAAGATATGGAAAGGAAGAAGTAATGTAGTCTATAGGTTAAGATTGGGACACACAGGATTAAATTCAACACTTGCAATAATGGGGAAGCATTAAAATGATATGTGTGATGAATGGGATGTTTTAGAAACTGTACTGAACGTGCTTTTTCCTCTGATCCTTTAGGGTGGGTGGGGCATTACATCCTCAAAAAAAAAAACAATAGCCACACAAACAATGGGTCAATGGGTCAATTTTATTAAAAGGTAGCTCAATTTAATCTCAAGAAGTATAGAAATAGAACACTTACAAGAATACCAATAATACTTTGACAGTATACATAATACATAAATATACTTGAACTATACTAAATAAAATAAACTTAATTTATACGTATTATTTGTAATGGCAGTGTTTTAGGGTGGGGTCATGCAAGAGCCTCTCAAAATCTGTCCATGGCTGCAGGGATTGAAGCATCCAGAAGCACTGGAATCACAAATCCATTCAAAAATTGTTCACCTATAACAATTTAAAATAAATATAAAATATAACTTTGGTATATACTTATATCTGAATAAAAAAACAAAAGAGTACAAGTATAGCCCAAATATAATTTGACCTTTCTGTCAGTATGCCAGGTATACTTAAATGTAATTTTAAGTATATTTCTGAGAAGTACACAAAGTATATTTCATATTTGTTTATTTATTTTAGCTTAAAAACTTAAATAAACAAAACTATTTAAGTCTTTTTTAAGGGATTTACGATTAGCCAAATGGATATGCATATCTGATGCATTTGAAGCAATGATAATGTGATCATAAAGATAAAATACATGAAAAATTTGAAAGTTTTGTTTGAAAATCCAAAACTAACATGATCTGAAGTCCTTGCAAGGCTAGGTATCATCTCTTTACATGTGCTGGATCATCTGTAATCCAGAGTATAGGAGCCAGCCATTTTTATATTAAAGGAATAGCTCACCCAAATATTGAAACTTTTGTCCTTATTTACTTAGCCACATGTAGTTTCAGACATGAATAACTTTTGTTCAGTAACAAATAAAATAAAGTTCTCTGGTGTTTTGTTTGTATTTTGTCTGTATATGAAATGCAAAAATATCCAAAGACCTAAAAAACAATTCTAAAAAAAAAAATTCTATTCTGAAAATGTAAAAAGTCGATTTTTATTTACAATACTTTATATTTTAAATTCATACAACATTTAAATGCTTTCAGTATGCATTATGTAAATATAGTATTTACATACGTACACATTATGTAAGTATGTATTATGTAAATATAGAAATGGTCTGAGGTATGACAAATCTAGTCAAACTGTATTTTAAATAATGCTACTAATAATATCACTTATAATTACAGATCCTGCAAGCGTCCTGCCACCACCTACCCGAGAATGACCATGTTGAAATCAGAGACTGTTGACAGGCACGTGCACAGGTAGGGCTCAACCTGTGCAGAGCACATGTCCTTTTTGTAATTACACTCGGAAGGGCCTTTNTGGGGGGGGGGGTGCCCTTTTTTTGTTTCAGCACATGCCCCTCAAAAGGTCTGTGCACAGCCCTGCCTGTTGAGCAGATGGCACCACCTAACAAAAACTGCAAAGAGTACACTAATTTCTTCCTGTGATATTTAAATTTTAATTGTTTCTTTTGTTGTTTTTTCTCTTTCACTTGGACCAATAACTTTAAAAATATATGAATATGTATAAAAATTCAGTGCAATATGAGACATTCAAGCAGTAGCTTATATATAAACTTTCATATTGGTCTTTCCTTAAAAGTTGAAAATTGTGTTTCTCACATCATTTACTCACCCTCATGTCCTTCCCTATGATCATTTCGTAAACATCTGGTTGGGTAAACTCTATACAATTCTAGTGTATGCATTCAAATAGTTTTAGTAAATGGTGCTGCACAAGCTGCCTTACGAAATCATGAGCTTGAGAGGTTAAACACTTTTAGGAACATACACTGGAAAACAATGGAAGCCATCATGATTTGACTGTAAAAATGGGCAATGTCATGTTACCCTTTGCATCCTCGTCTGAGCAAATGGAGCAGCATTGTTTGCTGCTAAACACTTTAGCACACGGAGTGACACAAATACACATGTACCCACGTCTCTTCAGAAAAAGAAAAGCAATCCTGCCGACTACGCCAGAATGTGGCAACGCTAAGGGGGGATTAGAAATAAAGTATAACTAAATCAAAACACACCTAAACAAAAACCGACTACGCCACCCCGTGAAGAAATGGGGAAATACCACCCAAATAAGGGACACAGGTTCATAGGCTAAATAAGACCCGAAGAGACGTGCGAACAAGGTACAAAGGTTTTTGTTTTAGTTGTCACATTTATTAAAATACTCAAAAACATTCATATTGAATTGCCATTCCCCACAATCACTATCATGAAGGGCAGCTCAGTGTACTACACTAAACAAAAGAAAACACAATTTAGAACACTCAAAGAAAAACAATAAACACAGCCCCAGGCACTTGCTTCCAGCGACAAGGGCAGGCTAACCGGAGTGAAGATGCTATCTGTATACGAATGCACCCCACACACACTACCACACACGCACTCACACAAAGTGAAACGTGAATCCAAACAGCACTGCACTCCACACGGTTATACCACCACCCGTCGAAACTAGCTAGCCTTCCAGCCTCGGGCCCAGCAGTGCCTGGAACGAAGCAAGAAAGACATTAAACAACAAAAGAAGAAAAACAAAAATATTACAATGTTATATTTACCTTCAACAAAATATATAAAACAACAAAACCACACATTCTATTTAAATAAACAAAAAAAACACATAAAAAGAAGACACACTAAATAGAATGGTCACTCGGAATGCGCACTCACTGAAATGATGGCATACCAAATACAGTTCTCCAAAAGCCGCATAAAATGCGGTTCGCAGCACAGATAAAGTCCCAAAGGTAAGGCTCAATAGCCCGATGAATCAGGTCCTCATTAATTATAAAGCAGCTCAGAACCGCTGATATTCAGATAAAAATGGTCACCAGTCAACAAATACGGCCAGTATTTAGCTGACCAACAACACAAGACAGGCGACAAAACACTTTGTCAGCAGCGCCGTCCTCCTTTAACGCAGAGTGCACACACTTTCGCTTTCCCCAGCGATTTGCCAGCACGGCATCAGAAGACAAACCTTAATATGCTAGGAGGAAAAGATGATTACTAAAATATCACTTCTCTAGTAACAAGAGAGAACGGATCGCACCTACCGCGACAAATCGTTATGCCACCAGAAATCTTACCAGTGCTCTCAAAACATAAGCGTATGAGTCCCTGCAGGAAGACACCGTCGCCAAATCAAAGTCTCTGCTGCACGCATCTGCACACGCGCACTTTATAGGGGCACTCCCAGCCATAACGCCTTAAATACCCAGGAGGGCAGATTTTAATAGGCTATCGTGGGTGACAATTACACACCGACAGGAAACAATTAATTACACACCGACAGGAAACGATTATGTCACCCACCTTGCCACAATCTACCCCCCAGTTCTTGAATCGTCTTATTATCGTTGATTATCCCCAATGATCTAATCCCAAGGCCTAAACAATGCGGATAGGGAACTGTATTAAGCTCCACCAGCCTCAACACTTGCTATCCGCCCTACTGCCCTAGGGAGGTGGTTACGATTGGAATGGTGACCAGCCGTGGTTCGCCTTGTACGCCTCACTGCCCCACCACTAAGACTGACCTACAGAATCAAGATCAGTGAGGGTAGCTGACCTACGGTGCCCTGCCCTGATGACCCTGGAACCACAGGTGCCTCGACCTCAGCCCCCACCACAGGCTCTGGACCGCTGGAGTCTGCCGACACCAGGTCCTGATTCTCCAACCCAATGGCAGAAGGCAGAGTCGCCGGCACGACCCTAAACAAGTCAACTTCCTCCATTGTGGATGACTCCTCCAGTAGTGGTTCCTCCATAACTGGTAGCCTATCCTCTAGGGGAGGCACTAAAGAGTCCCCCCCACTCTGGCCTTCAGCAACGAGCGATGAACATGCCTCACCTCATTCATCTCATTGACCAGTGCAATGGTGTAAATGGAACCTCCTGCTCCCGGTCCCTTTACTACCTGATAGACCACTGAACTCCAGTGGTCCTGAATCTTGTGATGACCCTTCAAACCATAGTTGTGAAGGTAAACTAACTGGCCTTCGCCCAAGGGTACATCCCGGGCACGAAGGTCATGCCTCCTCTTACTGCGTTCCGCCGCCATACGCAGCTGTTCCCGAGCCCCCTCAAAGGCCACCTGCAGTCTCGCCTGATGTTCCAACACCCAACTGTTAACACTACCAGGGCCCCTCTCCTGACCACGACCCAACAAGAAATCCACCGGTAATCGTAGTTCCTGTCCAAACATCCAAAAGGAAGGGGACTCCCCTGTCACCTGATGGGGAGTAGTATTATAACAAGAGTAGTTGGGGCAGTGCTGAAACCCAATCCTCCTTATGCGAGCGAGGCAGAGTATGCAAAAGATTGTGCAACGTCCTATTAAACCGCTCACACTGCCCATTGCCTCCCGGATGCCATGGAGTAGTGCGAGGCTTCTCCACCTGGTACAAGCTACATAGCTGCTGGATGAGGGATGACTCAAAACTACGGCCTTGGTCTGAGTGGATGCGAGCAGGAACACCAAACTTGCAGAACCACTCGGACACAAGCTCCTGAGCCACCATTTGCGTATGCAACTATTGCAATAGGTCGTACTTTCCCACCCTGCTCCTGGGAGAGGCCAACACTGGAGCCATCGTAAGCCTAACCTTCAACTCCTCAAAGCTCTGTTGGCACTGTTCCGAGCAAGCATCATGAAAGCTCTTACCAGCTCGCACCCGGTGCCGGCCAGCGGCACACTCGGCCACCACCTGGTGCAGGGGGGCCGCCAACTTTGCAAAGCCCTGCACGGAACGGTGATAATAGCTGGCAAACCCTAGGAATGAGCGCAATTCAGATGCATAGCTGGCAAACCCTAGGAATGAGCGCATTCAGATGCATTAGTGGGACGCCGCCAATGCGAAACAGCCTCAATCTTCCCAGGGTCAGAAGATACACCCTGAGCTGAGATCACGTGACCCAAATATTTCACCTCCTTTTGGAAGAACACACACTTCACCAATTTGGCCTTCAAGCCCTCACGCTCCAAGCGACCCAACACGACCTCCAACCGCTCCAGATGCTGTGAAACAGAAGAGGAAAAAAACACGATGTCATCTAGGTACAACAGTAGCGAACTACCCTGTTGATCCCCAAACATCCGTTTCATCAGACGCTGAAAGGTGCTTGGAGCATTACAGAGCCCAAAGGGCATACGATTAAATTCAAATAGGCCAAATGGGGTACAGAACGCAGTCTTGGGTCTATCCTTTTCAAGAACTGGGACCTGGTTGTAACCACTAACCAAATCCATAGTGGAAAACCAACCGGCCCAAGAAATCCAGTGACTCCTCGATGCGTGGGAGGGGAAAAGCATCCTTTCTTGTTTTTGCATTTAGTTGACGGTAGTCAACGCACATGCGTAGTCTGCCGTCCTTCTTCCTGACCAGCACTATGGGTGATGCATACGGGCTACAACTTTCCCTAATTACATTAGTCTCAAGTAGCTGGTTAATATGGGACTTAACAACCTCATATTCTGATGGTGGAATCCGCCTATACCTCTGACGGACGGGCACTGAATCCAACAAAGGTATCTCATGTGAAATCAAATCGGTGCAACCCAGGTCACCATCGTGAGCTGAGAACACCGATTGATATCGCTTCAGCAAAGCCCTAACTTCACCTTGCTCTCCCTGGGACAGGACCGATAAATCGACAATCTGTTCTTGCACTGGGGCGACAGCCTCCTGAGAGCGCACTAGGGCCCTCACTGGCTCTACCTCCGTTATCCCAGCCGGCAAGCTTACCACCTGAACACCATTAAGGGTCCCCAAAACGGTGCCAGGATACAACATCACTTCTGTGGTCCCGACGTTAATCAGGGAAATAAATGGCACCACGAACTACTCTAACCAAAGCGGGCAAGGCCAGCAATCCAGCTGGCAACCCGGACTCAGGGGGCTCGAACAACACCATTCTCTCTGCATACTGCTCAGAACACGTGGCAGGTACAAGCTTCAGTATACCACCCGGAATACCCCGCAACTTGGCCTTACTGGTACGCACTTCTGAGGACTGATCCTCCGCTAAATGGCAATATTGCAATGCCTGTAACACACATTTTGGGACCTCCCCCGAAGAGGGAGAGTCAAACAAGCCAGGGCCATACTGTCCAAAAAGCTCCTGGTAGCATCGACAAAGGACATTCATCCCCAGCACTCCGGGGATTTGAGTACAGATGCCCCCAGGAGGATCCCGGACCACCAGAACCCCGCACTTAGGAATCAATCGGTTACACATCTCAATGTCCATGTCTAAATAACCAATGTAGGGAATTAACAAGCCATTTGCTGCACGAAGTTGGAGCCAATGGCACGATTTTAAACAATCTACGCCCCAGGACTGGAAATGGGTTTGGAAACAGCTTTCATTAATTGTGGACACCATAGACCCGGTGTCGACCAAGCAGGGCACTGGAACACTACCAATACGAATGAGCAGATGTGGGCATGAAGACATTAAATGAGACAAAACGAAACGTGAGCCATCTTCCTCCCCAACCGTGCTTTGGCTCTGCAGCACAGTTGGGGCTAGTTTCCCGACAACGCAGATGGGCCAGGCTGTCCACTAGCGGTTCGCGATGAAGCATCTGATGAGAAGCGGGTAGGTACACACTCCCCATCACATTCCCTAGCAAAATGACACGGTTTCTGGCACCTTCGACAAACAATCTGGTTAAGATAAGGCAATCGACTATTGGGCTGCTACCTATTTGTTCCTGCTGTAACCTCAACATTTCTTTGACTTCCCCCAACTCAGACTCCCGAGATAGCCTCACCGTATTCTCACGAGGTTCACCCAGTACCCCATACTGTCAACTAACATGCTCGATAAATTGATCACGCAACAAATTCAGAGAATTTGGCATGGCATAGGGTGACTTTTGCTTCACTTGCTCCAGGAGGCCAAGCAAAGTGAGGGAGAATTCCAACAAAGACTCCCCTTCTTGCTGCCTTCTAGAGAAGAAAGCCTCCTGCAGGGATACATACGATTGGGGACAGCCATACAACTCTTTTAGCACAGAAATAATTTCTGCTGGGTAGTTGCGCTCCGCATCTGGCCGGTAGCGAATCTCCTCTCTTGCTTCTCCCTCCAAGTGGTCAAAGAGGAAGAATGCTTTACCAGACTCAGACATATGATGGGCCTGCATACAAGCCTGGGCCTCCTCAATCCACTCCTCAATATTGAGACTAGACCTGCCACTAAATTTTGGGCACTTTCGGTCTCGTGGTACAAAAACATCTCTCTGGCAGGGAAGCATATGCATTACTTGACTGCAAAGTGGAATAAGGGGGCCCAACCGCTACGGAAGGTGGCCCACCAGGGCCCAAATGGGCAGATGATTGCTCTTGCCATAACCGTTCATTGTCTGCCCTCAACTGAGTTACAATCTCCCTTAATTCTTGCAGTTCTTCCTCCATACTCATCCACAAATCTTACTTACCACAAAAGAGAGACACGCCAGATGCACGCTGCTGTTTTCCTTTGTCTCAACGGTTTCACCACGAAACTTGGTCCTACTGAAGACAGAAAATGAAAAAAACAGATGACCAAACTTTAGCACACGGAGTGACACAAATACACATGTACCCACGTCTCTTCAGAAAAAGAAAAACCAATCCTGCCGACTACGCCAGAATGTGGCAACGCTAAGGGGGGATTAGAAATAAAAGTAGAAGTATAACTAAATTAAAACACACCTAAACAAAAACCGACTACGCCACCCCGTGAAGAAACGGGGAAATACCACCCAAATAAGGGACACAGGTTCATAGGCTAAATAAGACCCGAAGAGACGTGCAAACAGGGTACAAAGGTTTTTATTTCAGTTCATACTCAAAAACATTCATATTGAATTGCCATTCCCCACACTCACTATCATGAAGGGCAGCTCAGTATACTACACTAAACAAAAGAAAACACAATTTAGAACACTCAAAGAAAAACAATAAACACAGCCCCAGGCACTGGCTTCCAGCGACAAGGGCAGGCTAACCGGAGTGAAGATCCTATCTGTATACGAATGCACCCCACACACACTACCACACACGACTCACACAAACTGAAACGTGAATCCAAACAGCACTGCACTCCACACGGTTATACCACCACCAGTCGAAAGCTAGCCTTCCAGCCTCGGGCCCAGCAGTGCCTGGAACGAAGCAAGAAAGACATTAAACAACAAAAGAAGAAAACAAAAATATCACAATGTTATATTTACCTCCAATAAAATATATAAAACAACAAAACCACACATTCTATTTAAATAAACGAAAAAAACATACACAAAAAGAAGACACACTAAATGGAAATGGTCACCAGTAAACAAATACGGCCAGTATTTAGCTGACCAACAACACAAGACAGGAGACAAAACACTTAAGGAATACAGCAGCACCGTCCTCCTTTAACGCAGAGTGCACACACTTTTGCCTTCCCCAGCGATTTGCCAGCACGGCATCAGAAGACAAACCTCAATATGCTAGGAGGAAAAGATGATTACTAAAATATCACTTCTCTAGTAACAAGAGAGAACGGATCGCACCTACCGCGACAAATAATTATGCCACCAGAAATCGTACCGCTGCTCTCAAAACATAAGCGTATGAGTTCCTGCAGGGAGACACCGTCGCCAAAGAATTTCACTAAAACAAACAAAATTGGAAAAAAAAGAAAATAGTTACATCAACAAACACTAAACGAGCAGCGCATAGTGCGAGCGGACGCATACCTAATATTTAGTGGACAGCCCGCAATCCAACATGCGACATCCAACATGCTACATATTAGTGGCTGTCCACTAATATGTAGTGGACAGCCCGCAATCCAGCATGCGTTGGACAATTAATTACACACCGACAGGAAACGATTATGTCACCCACCTTGCCACATATGGAACCAAGTTCCCTCATACAGGGAATGAGATGCTGCTTTAGGTGTTTTGACACAATAGAAAACATCTCTGGTATGTCCGGTGTAACTGCATATGTAAAATTATACATTTATAGGCCAGGTCTAGGTCAGGTGATGTAGCAATGCAAGGCACAGAGACATTCAAAGGCACCTACATTCATTATAATTTGATTCTATTGTCTAAAGGTAGACATTCAGGCATGGTTAAGGTGTGGCAACAAGATGGAGCATTGTCGCCTGTTTTAGGAAACAGGGTTACGTATATAACCGGAGACGTTTGCTTTTGTGAAAACTCAATGCTACATCAAGTTTTTTGACGCAATGGGGAATGAGTATTCCTAATACACAACACAAGAGACAGGTCAGCCCCCAAGAACATAAGACCCAGGAATTGGGTTTATATCTTTGCTGAAAAATCCAATAAATGTGCGGGGGAGAACCGAGCTACTGCAGCACAAACATCATTTGGAAATGCACTCCTAAACATAAGCTTAGAACATGCCACACTCCTAGCAGAGTGGGCCCTGACCCCAGAGGCGAAGCCATAAAACATGCCTCATAAGGATTATGACTAACAGCATCTGTAATCCAATGATCTGACAGAAGATCTACCTTTTGTTTGGCTGTATATCAAGCCAGAGGAGAACTGGCCAGAGGAGAACTGGCTCTGCTGGTCGATCCTGGCTTCTCCCAAGGTTTTTTCTCCATCTATACATCATTGGAATTTAGATTCCTTGCCACTGTCGCCCTGTTGACAGTGCCCAAAAGATGACTATGATTTTGAAACCTCTTTCCATACTTGATGTGATGCATCTTAATTTAGAGATTATAAAATCTATCCCCTGTTGTGTAGTTCATGGTACTATTGCAAATCCCTTATACCCCTGTCCCATAAGATGTTATCTTTT
>JAZGTI010005375.1:272-25580 GCA_036877585.1 Botia kubotai
TATTACATAAATGCTTCACTGAAAAAATGTGTTTTTAGTCTAGATTTGAACTGGGAGACTGTGCTTGAACCCCGAACAGTGTTGGGAAGGCTATTCCAAAGTCCAAAGTACATCACCAGTGTGTAAGAGCAGATGGAAATGAGCCAGGGGGTATTTTTTTACTTTTAGAAAGGTTGTGTTGGTGGTAAACAGTTTGTTTGAAAGAATTATATTTCTACTTCTATAGATTCTTTTTTTTTCTACTTTTTGTGTACATATATGCATATATAAATATTAAAGTGTATTCTTTTGTTCACTTTGCTTTGTGGAATGTTACTTAATTTTAATAAATATTTTTTCATTTTCTTTTTTTGAAGAGGGTGGGGTGTATAGGGGCTATATGGTTGGTCAGTAACCAAATCACTAAGCTATGCGGGCTTTGGTTGGGCTAAATTATATGTGTAACCAAATAAATAGTCTCTAAAGGAAAGTTACTAAGTAGTGTCCCAATAGAGGGTTTTGGAAGTGCTTTTAAAAAGCAACCAATCCATATTGAGATGAAAAACCAACGGGAAATGCAAAGGTGTGAAAATGTCCCCTGACAGAATCCCTGAGGAGATAACTTGGCATGACAACAAGTGACTATACTATGGTAGTATGCCATCATCATGGAATTATCATGGAAATATCCAGACTGGTGAAATTTTAAATATATAGTCAGCAGTACTTGTGGATAATTTCAAAAACCAGTGGCATATTCAGGAGTTTACTAGTCCAAATACCCCTCTTTTCATGAAGTGAACTCAAAACTCGAATGTTGTTAATGACAAGTAAACAGTTAGTAATAAAATAAGAGCAAATACTCAAATTGCAAGCAACAACACACACTGCAGCAGGTTTTTCAACCTACTGTCACTTTAAGACCGAATTCACAGATCCAATATACGGTTTTCAACCCTTTGCATTAACACTAAAGGCACATCTCGCCAATATGGGTGTTTTTAAATAGTTGTGTACTTATGGTCACTTTATTTTGTTCCCTTCTCAGGAGATTTCCCTGCAGCTGTAGTTTATATGAGCAAATGCTTAAAGTAAGTGGCTAAAACATTGTCAGTGATGTAGGATCGGCTACATGTTGTTAAATGCAAGATCATTTCAGAGTGTGTTTGCCTTGGGTAAGCTGCTGATTGTGCTGATTGTCTGGCTCAGAATCAGGGAAGACATTCTTCTTGGTTGTTTTTATTCAGAAAGTATTTAGTCAACACAAACCACAGACTCCTATAAAGACAATCAGTCTCTGCCACAGTCTGAATCTATTTGTCCTTGTGCTCACTGGATCATTAAAGGTCGTGACTGCAGGTATAAACATGATACAAAATGTGCATTGTTACCTTGGTCACACAGAGAAGTGTTCGAAACACATTTCATGAATCCACTAAATGCAATACTTTTAATTAAACCGTAACCCAGAGAATCATTTTAGAACTCATATGCTATAGGTGCAACATAATATAACAGAGGTTTGAGTGATTACGAATTCTTTTATTTTTTGTCTTATTTAGCAAAAGATGTTAAATCATTGTGCAAAAAAATCATATGTAAATAAAACAAAACTGGCTTGAGCACAAAAAGGCGTCAAAATGTCTTAGATTATGCATGTAACTATGGTTTCCTGAAAAGGGGAACAAGATACCGCATACCCCTAGAGAACACTATGGGGAATGCCTTCAACATGACAAGGGTCTGAAGCACAAAAATGGCAAGTCTTATAATTACTTAATGAATGAATGAATTAATTAATTAATTAATGAACTACAGATCGACCAGAAACAACCTATGATGTCACTACAGGTGCAACTGAGAGATTTAAAGCGCACTTTTAAAATACATCATCTGCTCCATAAATGGAGATGTGCACAAGAATACCTAAAGCATGGCAAAGGGTCTCATTCCCCTTCTCAGGGAACAATGGTTACATGTTTAACTTTCCTTTCGAATGGGAATTTGCACCACATCAAATGGCTGATATAAGTAAAAAAAAACTCTGTAAAAAAATAAGTAAAAACATTTTTCATGGCAGATCTATCTGCAGTGCGCAGCATAACTGCCAAAAACTCATTGTATGCGAACCAGGTGGGTTGAAAGCAGCTTCATCCCACTCGTTCTGGCAAGAAACCAAGAGTGCACTCACTGCCAGATTAGCATCATCATCCCACAGATTGCCCTCATCAGCCCGCAGAGAAAAAGAAATAATCTTTCTTAAACTCATCCACAAGCTACATCTGTGAGCCCCACAATGTCAGTTTCGTACATGCCTCAGTTGCAGCAGATCCTGAACCGTGAAGCACAAGGATTTTCCCAAGTCACTTAAGAGACATATGACAGAGACAATTCTTATTAGGGAATCTCACAATGCACACAAACAGCCTCCTCAAGAATTGAGCATGCATGTTCAAGCATATAATGCACATGTGTTTCCGCAGGTGTCAAATAACAGTGACACGGAGTAACACACTTTCATAATTCACTTCCATGTACAGACAAACAATCTGCTGAAGACATGGAAGAGGATGACATATTGTTGTCACACTTCACAGATGAAGGCAGAGATGGAGGTAAGTGTGAAATAGCAGCGGTGAGTTTTATTGAACAGACAGGTAAACAGAATGCAGTAATGATGTTTGTAAATGATCTTATCTGAGCAGTCCAAGTAAACAGGTGGATAAATCCAGGAGAATCGCTGACGGAGACAGAGTCCAGGAATAATGGAAGCCAGCGTGTAGTGAGTGATGTGATCTGTAGATCAGACGAAGAGGAAGCAAACAGTCCATGTATTTATAGGCAGAGGTAAGTGGAATCAGGTGAGTTAGTAATCAGGTGATCCGGAATGAGTGGGTGGGGCTTCAGGAGGTGTGGTTTGAGTAGGTGACTGAGGTGAGACTCTGACAATTGTACAGGTGCCTTCTACAGGTGAATTATTTTGTGTCTTGTGCTTGAATATTTACATAGCAAAGATTAAATTGCGATTTAAATTGATGAACTTTCTTGCAGCACTGACCCAATCAGGCAAATGGCAGTTCCATCAACTGTCCCAAGTTTCGTTAATTTTGGCTCTGGGCCATAGGGAAGTCGTTATTATCAAGCCCTGAATATGTCAAATACAGCTCTGGAAAAAACTAAGAGACCACTCCAAATTTTTCTTAAATCAGCATTTCTTTGAATGTCAGTCAAAAATCATAGAAGTCATCTAGTGACCTACAAAAAGAATGGCAAATGGCAGCTGGGGTGAGGTCCATGGCTAGGACAGTTCAAAACAGGTTCCTAGAAGCAGGGCTGAAGTCGTGCAAAGCTAGAATAAAGCCCTTCATCAATGAGAAGCAAAGAATAGCCAGGTTTGAGTTTGCAAAAGACCATAAGGATTGGACCGTAGAGGACTGGAGTAAGGCCATCTTCTCTGATTTCAATTCAATTTCAATTTTCAATTTTTATTTCTAAAGAACTGAATAAAACAACAATGTTGACCATAGTGCTGTACAAGCAGTAACACAATGAGCAGAGAAAGACAAGTAAAAGGAAATGTATACCCATATATCTAAAATCATAAAACAAACAGTCAAAATACATCTTAAATAAGAAAAGACATAAATGGCACTAGCGCCCTTCGCACTTATCTTTGATCGAACGCTATCATAAAAAAATATGTTTTCAAATGGCTTTTAAACTGGCCGAGCGTAGGAAGGTCCCTAATATATAAAGGCAAACTGTTCCATAATTTAGGGGCGGCAACCGCAAAAGCGCGATCCCCTCTAGACTTCATCTTAGACCGAGGTACAACAAGAAGTTTCTGTGATTGAGATCGTAATGATCTCGTTCACTTTTGTTCCTGGATTAGATCAGCAATATAAGGTGGGGCTAAACCATGTAGAGATTTAAATACAAATAATTAAATTAAATAATTAAATACATGTGCTTGTAAGCAGTCTTGCAGCCGCATTCGGGACCATCTGCAGTCTATCTAAAACTTTATTTTGAGCACCACAATATAACGAGTTGCAATTGTCTAATCTCGAAATGATAAATGCATGAATTACTTTTTCAAGATATTTCTGGGATAAAAAAGGCTTAATTTTGGAGATCATCCTCAATTTAAAAAAGCTAGTTCTAACGATTTTATTTATCTGCTTATCAAATTTAAGTGCACTGTCACAAATCATCCCCAGATTTTTTACATGATGTTTTCTAAACAGGCTCAGGGGACCCAGCTTAGTTTTAACTGGGTTATCAATTTCGGAGGGACCAAAAGGAATCAATTCTGTTTTCGATTCATTTAGGCTCAGAAAGTTTGTAGACATCCATGCCTTAACTTCATTAAAACAGGCCAACAATCTTCCCATAGCAGTGAAGTCATTTGACTTAAATGATATATACAGTTGTGTATTGTCTGTGTAGCAGTGAAATGACACACTGTATTTGAGCAGCACTGAACCCAAGGTAAGCATATAAAGAGAAAAGGGAAGTGGTGCTAAAACGGACCCTTGTGGAATGCCACATGATAAAGGTGATGAAACTGATGTACACTCACCCATACAAACAGAGAATCGTCTATTTAAGAGATAGGACTTAAACCATTTTAAGGCATTTCCAGAGATGCCTACACATGTTTCAAGCCGGGAAATAAGAAAATGGTGGTCAATTGTGTCGAACGCTGCTATGATCCAACAGAAAAAGAACAGTCACATTCCCTTGATCGGTTGCCAAAAAGATGTCATTAAAAACCTTCAATAATACTGTTTCTGTGCTATGGTGCTTCTTAAAACCCGACTAAAGTACTTCACCAATATGATTTATCAATAAATGACTCTGAACTTTAATCAGAACACATTTCTCCAAAATCTTTGCCAGAAATGGAAGTTTTGAGATTAGTCTATAGTTGCAAAGAACGCTCTTACCTACAGCATGTTTACAATACTCGGGAACGATCCCTGAAAGTAAGCTTTTATTTATTATAGAAACCATATATGGGCCGACCGATTCAATGATTTGCTTTAACAGAGGTGTCGGAACAATGTCGTGAGGAGCAGATGTAGGCTTCAGCTTAAAAACAATGTCGTTAAAAGTGGACATAGAGATAGGCTCAAGTTGCGATAAATTGGCAGTGATTTCTAGTGCATTCAAAGGCACATATGTACACTGCTGTATATTATTCTGAACCACCGATAAGCGATCGACAAAGAATTGTAAAAAAACGTTCACATAAATCAATAGACGAAACAGCAGGTGCCTCTAATTTAGGATTCAAAACAGAATCAATTGTTAAAAAAAGAACTCTCGGATTTTGGCGATTTTTCTCAATAACATTAGCTCGTCCTAGCAGATTTCACAGCCCGTTGAAATTTAGACAACGAATCTTTCAACATTTCATAAGAGATTTGCAGCTTATCTTTCTTCCATTTCCATTCACATCTTCTACATTCCCTTCTTAGGGACCTAATTTGTCCATTTAACCATGGAGTTAGTTTGTGCTTTCTATCACCTGATCAAGTGTATCCAAGCAAACAGAATTAAACATATTAACCGACTCCTCCACACTAAGATGGGGTGATAAGAGGTCTGTTTTTATATTCTACAAAAAATCCATAAAAGTTTCATTAAAATCCCCATGTGTAGTTGATTTTATCGAACGAACCAGTCTCTTTGTAGTACAAACTTTTTTCGGTTGACATGGAGGGAGGACAGTAAAAAAAACAGGATCGTGATCAGCAACCAGGAGATCATCTATGATAATGTCATTGACTGATAAACCAAGTGACAGAATCAAATCCAATTCAAAACCAAGACGGCACGCCATGAACACCGGCGCCATCTTGGCGTTCTCCACTAAATCTAATCTAACTAGATCTGATGAGACCAATTTTCAGCTTTGCCCAACATCTGGTCATCTAATGGTTAAACTGAGACCTGGAGAGGCCTACAAGCCTACAGTATCTCACACCCACTGTAAAAATTGGGGTAGGTTCTGTAATAATCTGGGGGTGCTTCAGAAAGACTGAAGTTGGGCAAATTTGTCTTTGTAAAGGGCACATGAATCAAACCAGATATAAGGTTGTCCTGGAAGAAAACTTATTTCCTTCTGCTCTGAAAATTTTCCCAACTCTGAGGATTGTTTTTTCCAGCAGGACAGTGTTCCATGCCACACAGCCAGGTCAATCAAGGTTCGGACAGAGGATCACCAGATCAAGATACTGTCATGGCCAGCCCAATCTTCAGACCTGAACCCCATTGAAAACCTCTGGAATGTGATTAGGAGGAAGATGGATGGTCGCAAACCATCAAACAAAGCCAAACTGTTTGAATTTTTGCTCCAGGAGTGGCATAAAGTCAGACAACAGCAATTTGAAAGACTGGTGGAGAGCGTGCCAAGACGCATTAAAGCTGTGATTACAAACCAGGGTTCTTCCACCAAACATTGATTTGTTAAAACATTCATTGTGTTTGTTTTCTTTGCATTGTTTGAGGTCTGAAAATACTGCATATTTTTTGTTGTTTGAGTTCATTTTCAGTAAAAAAATGCTCTAAATGACATGTTTATTTGGAATTTGACTTTAAGAATGTTATTACCAGCAGATGGCGCTACTTTTTACAGAAGAGCAGTTGCAATTTGTTTAATTATTAAATTATCTCTTCATCTCTCATTGTTGTTGCAAATCACTAAGGGCATTCTAGGTTTGTTATATTGTGCATTTATTATTTGTAGACAAGCACTTTGACAATACAGTACATGTTCATGTACGTGGTGCGTAGGTTTCCTCTGACAGTACAATAACAGCCAACAACAGTGTCATTTCATGGTACTTACAATTAATCTATTTATTTTAAATGGTTTTATAAAACAAAGCAGGTTCCAGATGTATTGGTGGCTTGGTGATACCTTTAAGCATGTCCGATGTTCATTTTTTTTAAATGAAAATGTTTCCCTAACTGTTTGAGATCTCTGTGTAATGAAATGATCACCTGTTAGCAAGTTTGTGTAATGTTTATCTTGTCAAAAAGCAAATGATTTCTGTGAGCAGAATACAATAAGTCACTGATAGGAATTCTTTGGAAGCCATTAGGTGTAATTGGGGTCAAGCTTGGCAATAGATAAAGGATACCACACAGAAAGACAGTCTCAATATGAATACAGATATACACAGACACACTATACATAACTGCATTCATGTGTGGTCTCTCTGAGCACTCAATGACACTAACAGAAACAGACCAGCTGAAAAGGATTTCTAGGGTTTAAGCCCAGTATACACATACTGTTGGCTATTAGGACAGCTGTTCATGTTGTGTAATGTGCTATTTGATGAGAACATGCATAATGATATTATGAGCATCTCATCTAATGGTTCTCACAGCAACACCAAAAAGAAATCAAAGCACCTCTTGTCAAGAGCATTTATGAATCATACACAACAGACATCATGAGAATAAGATAAACAAAAGTACATTTTAGATTTTTAAAACAGGTTGTAGTGCTGTTTGGCTGACTAGGGTAAAACCAGTATTCATACAGTAAACTCAGTCCTAAGAAGTTCAAACAAACCCTCTGAGACTGATGCCGATAATGATGACATGTAACTATTTTCCCTTTCACTATCTTGAAGTGCTCCAAAAAAATAGCTTCGCTTCATGTTCAGCATACTCTCTGTCAGATTTGTTGTCAGACACAAATGTTTAAAACTCAAAAATCTGTGAGTATCATTTACCCATGGTCTAATAAATGAGTTGGTTGTTTTCCAAGTAGGTTTTCTTTATTAATTTTATTTAAATTAAATTTCCTAATTTAAAAGAGGCAAACATTTTTGATGGCCATTTATTGAATTAAAGTATTAGTATGAATTAAAGTATTTAGTATGTTAGCACCTGCACCTAAAAACTGCATGCAAAAAAAAAATTCCTGGCCAAGCAAGTGTGTGTGTTTTACACACATAAGGGAAATATTTAAACAAATTTTGACATGCATCCAATTGTTCTGTATTGCTCACATATTGTTGAATATATGGTTTATGAGGACACAAATGCAAGACATGTGTATAACAATGTAAACACTTCCTGTTTCCTCATAAACCAAATCTCTGAAAAAACATACTAAATTGTGATTTTTTTTGTTAATTAAAAAATGCCAAAAGTTTGCTGTGAGGGTTAGGTTTAGGGGTAGAGTTAGGAGATAGAATATACCGTTTGTACAGTATAAAAACCACATATGCCAACATGTGTGTGTCAATGTGCCAATTTGAGTATTTGTTACAGAGAAACAGTAACTGTTAGAGCATGCAGTGGAGAGAGATAGATAGACGTGATTGTTAGGGAGCCAGATACCCATGGCGTGATTAGGGTGAGTCGACAACATGTGCACAGTGAACAGCTGGATGAACTGTTGGGCATGGTTAGAATTAGAGTGTGGGAAAATTGATGAGGTTTCCGCACAAGCGTAGGCTGAGACATCCACCAGATCAGATATGCTGTCAGCTGCTACAGTATGTGTCTGTCACTCAGACCCACGCCAGACAACCCTGCTGGCATGAATAGATATTTTCAGAGAAGAAATGCTGCTGTAAATTGCACCATTTTCCTGCTGGAGTTTATATTAAAAAGAAATTTGTTGCATTACTGACATATAACCTCTGCCTAGCAGCACCTCAGCCTAGCAATGGATTTATCCCACATTGCTGGTCTACAAACATGGTTGATACTTAAAATTGTGTATATGTTTAGGGGGAAGATATTACTACAATTACTTTTCTAAGTGATTGGACTTGTGATTTTTACCCAGCAAACAAACAGACAAGAATAAACATATATTTACTTCTTTAGAGGGATAATATCTGTGAATCATAATATTATAGAGACTTGGGGTAGTAAACAAGCACTTACAACCCACCCAAAACATCATAGCAATGGCATAGCAAAGTGATCTAGGTTAATCATAACACCAGGATATTACTGAGTGTTGTTTATGGATGTCAAACTCTTTTTGCTCATCACTGACCATTACTAGTAGGTAATAACCATTAAAAAACATGTGACTCAACAGACATAACATATATTAACAGTTTAAGAGGAAGACGGATGTTAAATGGCCTTGTTTATACACATTTTACTGTCAATATTTGAAAAGCTGGCCCCTCTATAGTTGTTTATTGTAAAACAATAACATTTTTGAAGCTGCAAAACAGAACTTTTGCCTCTGTTGTCATCTCCGTTTGTAACGTAAAATGCAAGTAACCTGCATAGTTATATTCTTAATGTGTTTGACAAGTTTAAATTCTGAGCAACTGCTTAAGGAAACAAGGTACACCCGTTGCACCATCCTCAGCTCCAACACACACGTAATAGCAGATCTTCCTGTTTATGCACATGATATAACCACACAAATGTAAAAGTCAAACTGCCATTTACCATGACATTGAATCTAAGAGCTTAACTTTCCATTTTGAATAAGAGTAAAGTAAGAGAATAGTTTTGAACAGTGATGTTTTATGTACTTTTTTAATAACTGTTTTTATTTTTTTTCCCAAGTAGGTTTTTTTATTAATTTTATTTAAATTAACTTTCTTAATTTAAAGTGGCAAAAAATTTTGATAGCTGTTTTTATTGAATTGTTTAATTGACTATTTTAGTATGTTAGTACCTGCACCTAAAAACTGCATGCAAACATGAAATTTCTTGGCCAAGCACTTAAAGATGTTTTACACGCCTATGGGCGATATTTAAACCAATTTTGGCATGCATCCTATGTTTTGTATTGCTCACATATTGTTGAATATGTGTTTTACGAGGACACAAATGTGTATAGTGCTGTGTATAACTGTTACAGAGGAGGCCGTCGCTCTGCCTCCTCCCTGCAGCCAGAGGGAGCCTTCGCCAGAATATTAGTTTCCTTCCGGACTACATTTCCCATGTTTCCTGTACCTAGGGCTGATTACGTCCTGTTTGCCACCTGTTTCAAATCAGCCCGGTTATTTAAGCCCAGGTCTGCACTACACTCATTGCGATGTCTTGTTTTACCATGTCAAACATTTTAGAGTGTTTTCCCGGATTGATTACCCATTGCCATTTGGATTGTTTATCGTGTTTGATTTTTTGCTGCCTGCCTATTGTTTTTGCTTTGGACTCATTGCTCTTTTTGCCGGTGTTTGATCCTTGCTTGTTTTTGGATTACTCTGTTGAATAAAACGCTGCACATGGATCCCACTGTCCCAGTATCTTCGCTACAATAACAATGTAAACATGGTTTATGGGGGCACTTCCTGTGTCCTCATTTTCTGTGGGGGTTAGGTTTAGGGGTAGGGTTAGGGGATAGAATATACAGTTTGTACAGTATATAAACAGTCTATGACATGCCCATAAAGTATATATGCCAATGTGTGTGTGTGTGTGTATGTGTCTCAATGTGCCAATTTGAGAATCTGTTACAGAGAAACAGTAACTGTTAGAGCAAGCAGTGGAGAGAGATATATAGAAGTTGTGATTGTTATGGAGCCAGATACTCATGGTGTGATTAGGGTGAGTTGACAACATGTGCACAGTGAACAGCTGGATGGACTGCTGGAGATTTTGAGCATGCTTAGAATTAGAGTGTGGGAAAACTGATGAGGTTTCCGCACAAGCAATAACTGTTTTTATTTCATTTTAACCAATAAAGTATTGTGGCTTTAACCAACAATTAATTGATTAACCTTTTACATTCCTAATTACATCCTGTGTACACAGTATTTTAAAACTACAGGATAGTCCCAAAGAAGGAAAATGTAATGCTTACATTTTATGTGGATATCCATATTATTAATTGCATACTATAAACAAATCATGCACAATAGGGTTGCCATTGTTCCAAACTAATACTATTAATACCATACATCAACTAAAAGAGACCCAATAAAGCTTAAATCCCTGCTTTAGCTTCTATATATTTTGTTTTAATTAAAACAGGCATGTTGCCTAATATAGTATGAATAAAGCTGAAAAACAACCAACTGGGGACAGGTTATAAAGGGCATTTTAATGAGGTCTTTATTCCTATTTTTTCAATTTCTTATGCTCATTCAAAAACATAATAATTTTTACTTGATGGAAACAGCTACATGTGGCCTATCTCCAGGAAAAGAAAAACTTCTCAACTGTATTCAGAAGAAACATAGAATATTTCTTTTAATATTTATTATATAATAAAATTGTACTTTATTATTTAAAATACTCATGGACGAAGTCTCCACAACAAGGTCCAATTGTATGGTTTTCCTCTGGCAAAAAAATGAGGTAGTTCACTTTCAAAAATAGCTGTCTATGTTTTATGGCCCCAAGACATTGCAGCACAACAGACAATACAGATGGTGATGCTGGGTCCCTTCAACTATCAGCATTGCCTTTGGCATGCTGGCCAATGATATTCCTAGCTTTTCTCATATTTGTCACTGTAGATCTCCTCATATTAGAGCCTCAGTTAGAATGGCTCTTATCTCATTTTAGGCCCTTCATCTCTGTTTTCTACATTCTACTCCAGCTCAACTTGCTATTGTTTCAGCTCTTTCAGTGTCCAGTCTTGAAATAGCCCTGCTTTCTCCACCTCTTCTCTTCTTCTGTGTTAATGTTTTAAAGGTATTTAAATCAATTGAGAAAAAGAGAAAAATGACCTTAAATTGATTTTATTGCCAAAAAAGTACACTAGGGGTTTGTTTCCTTTTTTATTTGATTAAATATTTTGATTAATTGATTGATTTGAGTTTATTTTATTTATTTCATTGTAAAAAGCGCTATATAAATAAAATTGAATTGAATTGAAATTGAACCGCACATATGTGTGCTTGCAGTGGGTCTACAGGGACATTTACATAAACTCACACACAGACACAGAGGGCAGTGGAATGGTTTTCGATGTTGAGGGGTGGTGTTGGGGGGGCCAGAAATGGCCAATGAGGTCCACCTTACATTTGTGAGAACACGCCTTCTTGCTCTCTCTCTGTCTCTTTCTCTGTGTCACATTCAGTAAGTTAAGGACAAGAGAGCTGATTTTGCCCCTGAAAACATGTTCTGAATGACTCACAACGGAAGGTCTACTGTATATGCAAAGATGAGGTTTGGGAAGGGCTTGTCCCTCCTGTTGATCCTGTATGTGGCACCTATTAATGCTTGGCTGTGGAACAGTCTGGCTGTGACAGAGACCCCAGCAATGGACGAAGGAAGTGGAGAGATGAGTAAGAAGGAGAACATTACTGGTGTTGGGGTAGAGATCACTGATGTAGCCAGCAGCATCCAGAAATCTGTGCAGAACTGGGACCAAACCCCAACTGTGAATTGGAATAAAGCTATCACAGTGAAGACACCTGGCATCCCTGAGAAGCATGGCCATTTCAAAACGGGTAATGATAACTCTTTATCTGAGGGAGTAGTACATAACATAGATATCAGAGGTTCATCAAATGCCAGTGGGTCAGGCTCAGGGCACACATTGGATTTGGCTCAGGCAAGCAAAGCAACAGCAACCAAACTTACAGGGACATGGGTCTCTGAGAGCCCTATTGGCAAATTTAGCAACACTTCTGTCCCTCAGGATTCCATTAACTGTTTACCAAGAGGTACTGACTGGCCTTTCTGTTTATCTCATGGTGCAGTCACAATTTCTGTGCCTAATTTTTTTAACCACACCCGGGCAGAGGATGTGGCCGCTGTATTGAATGAATGGGGTTGGCTCCTGCGTTCAGGTTGCCACCATGGTTTGGAATGGTTTTTTTGCCTGTTGTTGGCACCAAGATGTCATCAGCCCTCTGAAAAATCTGGGATAGCCCTGCTGCCCTGCAGGTCTTTCTGTGAGGTGCTGCTGGACAGCTGCTGGACAGTCCTACAGGAGAGGGGCCTGCCTGTGGCCTGCCACACCCTCCCCGAGGGACCAGATACCAGTCAGCCATGCTTAACCGTTAGTAATTACAAAGGTAAAACCGTGATGCATTTTGAATTTGTGCCACCTGTGTTGCTTGTTGCCTTGCCTTCTACCATGAGAGGCGCAGGTCACTTCATGTTAGCCAACCATGCTGTTGCTCTGCTTTACTGCTCTGATCAGCACCAAAGATTTTACCCATAAACCATTGCTGCAACATCTGTCTCTGCATGCATGACTCCGTTAAAAATAAATGCATGCATAAGTACTAATTACGGCATCATTGTAAATATTTTTTCAATGCAAAGTTCTGGTTACATTCTTAGATTTTTATAGTCTTTTTTTGGCCTGACTAACTGCAGTCAGTTCTGATAAGAAAAATAAAAGATTAATCTATATTCATGCACAGTTTTAGTGGTGTCAAGGGCTTTTCACACTTTAAATCATAAACCTAGGGTTATTATTAACCTGTATGTTTTATTTTATTATTTTGCTTTGTTTATGTTTATGTTCTTTATGCCATGGTTTATAGTGTTTTTTACTTTGGGTTTACAAATAACAGTGGATAGTCAGGTTTCATATTGTACTTTACTGTACTTTTGTGAAGCAGTTAATTTACAGCAATAGTTAGCCCAAAAATAAATAAATGATTTATTCAACGTCATGCCATCCTAGGTGTATATGACTTTCTTTCTTCAGCCAAACATCAGAGTTACATTAAATATTTCAAAAAAAAGTTTTATTTTTGGGTGAACCATTCCTTTAGTGTTTGGACAAGTAACATATCATTTGCATATTCATACGGTCAGTAAAATGTACTACATTTAATTTATTTATTTAGCAGACGCTTTTATCCAAAGCGACTTACAAGCGATGAAAGCATTAAACATTTTGTCCTATGAAAGCAATAAGCCCTGTGAAGCCATAATATACAGCAAATTTAGAACAGCTAATTTCACTGTAAACCACACTCTGCATTATGTCTAGCAAAGCCCTTAGCTGTTCTAAATTCATTGTAAACCACAGCTTCTTGGGGCTTACTGCTGAAGATAAGTGAAGTTAACATATTCTTGGAGACCTTGATTAGGTGGGCCAAGTTTGTTAGATTAGGGTTAGATCTGTGCAGGGCAGTGGCCCTCCAGGAGCTGGACTGGGCACCCCTGCTTTAGGGTGTTTAGGTGTTTAATTCACCATGTGACCCTGAGATAACAAGCAGGAGTTGGTGCGTTAGAGAAACTGAGGTAATGGATATTTAATAAATCATGGTAAAGACAGCAAATGTCAGGAGGGGCCTTACTTCCTATGCTTAAGGACTATCTCCATACCCTTGGCATAATATTATAAAGTATAATGTATTATAGACATGTTGTTGTGTTAATGCTATAATTTTCCACAATACATATTCCCAATAGGCTGTCCCCTGTTTTTTTGTCCCAGGAACCAGACATTTCAGAGATGGGTGACCATAAAATATCTGTATAGACCTATATTGAATAAAATACTTTGCTGATTCTAATAGACTATGGCCTGGTATCACAAACAGGTTTTAGATTAAGACAGCAGTAGGCCTGTGTGCTAGTTAAATTAGTGTTGTTTATAGCTAATTAGTCCATATTGACCATAGTCTGCACCTCCCTAATCTAAAATGAATTAAAGAAATGTTTTTAAAAAAAGCATTTTTAGTTTTAGTCTGGATTAATTTAACTAGAATTTGCCTAATTTAATTTAATTTGCCTAGTTTTGACCTAATTTAATCCCTGTATTGGAAATCACCCCTACATATTGACATGAAAGTGTCAAATTAGGGCTGATTTTCTTAGCACATGGTTAACATGAAACAAGTTTTAAAGTGGTGGAAGTGGTGTTTAAGTTTTAAACACAAGATATTTACGGCCAGCCTAACTGAGAGGCAGTTAATTTGATATACAATATTTTGAATAACAGAGACATTCTTGTCACACACATCCTCATCTTGAACACTTTATTCAATGCATATGTGAAGTACTTTTGTTGCCTGAGGCTGAAATTACTATTTTCTCATATTTTCCAGAAGTGATTTATGTTGCTGTCTTAGCTGATGTACATAAACCGTACAGTTATCTGGGATGCTGTATAGAACTCAGGCATGTGTGTTGGAGAGATAAAGTGGGCATTCATACAAAGACAGATTATTGTGTCGCTGTGTTGAAAAAAGAGAAAGCGCCATTTTTGCATGCTGGGTATAACAAGGTTTCCTCTGAAAATGACAAGACAAGGGGACAAAGAATCCATGATCTGTCTTCGTCCTTAGCTATGGGGAACTTTTCATGTGTGAAGAAATTTCCTACTATAAGTCTGGTAGAAAAAGGGTTCATTCTGAAGACACTAGTTGGCAAGATCTGCAAGGAAAAAGATTCTCACTTGTTTATTTGTCTGAGACACAAAGTCTTCCTTGATAATATAACAACCTTCCATGTTTATGACTAACACAGGCATTGCAGTGTAGTGGTGATGTAAGATGGGCTAGCTTTTTTAAAATCAGACAGCACCATAGTTAGTATTTTCAAATAGTATTCTCAAAGAGTTAAAACAGCTTTTGCCAAAGAAGATAGAAGAGGCCACAAATAAACACTCAAAAAGGAAATACATAAGTACTGAAAGTATAAGCATGCCAAACCCTGCCGACAGCTGTTTTGTACCAGTCATTTTCTTAAGTAACTCTTTCTCTTATCTCTTTGGGAAGCAGGGGCTCAGATTATTCTCTGAAGGAACATTTATCTTAATTGGGTCTCTTGAGGGTCAAGGAGTTATCAGTTTACAGGATACTCTGGTTACCATCTTATACTCACATTTTAGTCTGTTGTAGTCAGTTACCTATCCAGCTGTCAGTAGTCTGTGGCCTTAAAAGCTGTAGTATAAAAGGTTTACTTGTAAAGAACATTACATTTTAAAACATTAGTGACATTGTTTCTAGATCAGATTTTATACATAACTACATCTTAATATGAACATTTTTGTTTGACCAACTGATTATTAATTTACTCGTTTCTTAACAGGATGTAATTTAACATGTTATATTTAGTTCTGGGTGAGTATTCATGCAATTATGAAATCATGTTAATTATTAAATCATGTTAACATCAGACAACACGGCTAAGTTTTGAGAAATGTAGAGACAAATCTTGCTGTAGCATGAGGCTTCAGGGACTGTAAAATAATGTTTGTATTTAGTTGTTCTCTATCACATATAGAACACATATGGGAGCATGTCTGATACATCAGTTGGCCAAAAAACTATTGATGCCCAAGAGACAATTATTCATCAGCATATTCCCATGCATTGCAGTCCTGCACACTACAATGTAAATACTTCAGAAAATACTTCACATAAAATCAATACTCATCATTTAAATCTTATTTCTTATGTAGACATTTTAAAATGATTATTTTAAAATGGGTGTATAGCTTTTGTTGCCACTGCAGAAACATTATGCTTCATTTAAGATCCAATTCTGCCTTAAAATGCACAGCTTTGTTCAGTGCGTTGATGTAACTACCACTGAAAAGAGGGAGTTAGGGTGAAACACATTACTGAGTGCTGGGCGGGACACTTAAGATTTTAGAGAGCATTGATTTGATTGTTCAAAAAAATTTGATGAGAAGCTAAAGTGCAGAATGATGTCTTGAAAATCGTAGATCTATTGGCATAAGTAAGAGACTGTAACTTTTGAATCTTCTAAACATGAACTTTGTCAATGCTTTAGACAACACTAGTTTATTGATATCCTTAAAGCTAACATATACTAAAAGCTAAAAAACTTACTTGAAAATCGTTTTGGGATTTTGTTGGGATTTAAACATGCGGGACTGTTTCATTCCGCGCCACTCATTTTGATTTACAGGTGGCAGGTCCAGCAGGATTGTGTTTGAGATATGTGAGGTGGGATGCAAAGCAAGTAGAAACATCTGGACAAAATAATGGGCCAGTTATACTCCCAGAATCCCTTGTGTGACCATTTTGAAACATGGTGACAGCTAAACACAGGAATGAAATGAATGCTGGCTGAGTGGGTGAGTGACTGCACAGCCGCGGCAAATGGGGGTCATGGTGTAGTGTGGAAAAGTTGCTAATCTTCCATTGCTGGAGTTGGACATTCCGTTCTCACAGTCAGATGTGCTAGCCCAATTCAGCCCAAACCTGCCTGGCGATTTTTGGTATGCAAAAATGTATGTAAAATATTGATTTAGGTATAGCTGTGGAGTACATACTGTATTTAAAAATACTGCACAACCAGAAGTGCTTTTATTTTGACATTAAACTTGAATATTGCCAGTGACGTTGTCTATTTTTGTCTGTTACAATAATAGTTCATTTCTCATGTTTGATGTAAATCATTAAAACACAATTATGTAAAAAACAATGCATGCAGAAGATATGAGACACTTTCTGTTTCAATTTTTAGTCATAAATTTATTGCCTCGCCATGGCAACACTGTCTGAGATATCAAAAATCACTTTGCAATTTTGCATTTTTAATATCTTGGCATATTATTTGCCAAGTTTGATGACAATCCTATAATTCCTCTGGAAGAAGTATTTAAAAAAAACAGCCTGGAATTGTCAGAAATTCACATACAATACCAAATGGCTGACTTCCTGTTTGGCAGAGCTAATAAATGTGATTTTGAAAGTTGTCTGACTTAATGAGAACAATACATGTACCCAGTTTAATGATTTAAGGCAAAACTAACCCCATCACTTTAGTCAAAAGCGTGCGCTACAGAGCCCCCGCCACGCAAATGTCTAAGCTTTTGCCCATGCCAAATGACCGACGACTGTGATGTGTGTGCCAATATTCATGCCATTTCAAGCATGTTAAGCACCTCAAATGCCAGACTTCCAAAATGGCCAACATCTTGTTGGGCGGAGCTAATGGTTGTCAGGGCAAAAGTTGTTCTGGTCAACAAGACCAATACACGTACAGTTTCATACAGGTGCACACATGTATGTATGATATGCCAGACTTTGCCTGGTCCTAATGGCCAACGACTCTGACGTGTGTGCCAAGTTTCAGTTTTTGCATGTTAAGGGGCCCAAAATGTCCCAAACAATTGAAAAAATAATATTAATTCAACAGAAAAGAATAGGGAGGGGAAAACAATAGACCTATGGAAATAATAGGCCCTTCACACTTTCAGTGCTTGTGTAATGAAGGGTCAGAGACATTGGGATCCATGTGCAGCGTTTTAATATAAATCGTAGTCAGACAGACGAAAATCTGCAACGGGTAAACAACAATATCAGAGGCAAGGCAAAACAGTAAACAATATCCAGGCAAGAGTCGGGGCAGACAGTAAACAATCATAAATGGTAAGGCAGTCCAATAATCAAAGGGAAACAAGCAAGAAACAATAAACAATCCAAAACATACACAGAAAGGCAGTACACTGTACCCGCTCAGAAATGATAGCTACAGCAAATCAAGACTTCACAATAAAACTACTGAAAGTCCGGTTTAAATAGGCTGGGTAATTGTCCACAGGTGACCAACGGCGCCGATTAATTCCTGGTGAGATGAAAGATGGAAAATGTAGTTCTAGGAGGAAAAGTCAATATTCAGGTGAGGGATCCCTCTGTTGGCGCAGAGGAGGCAAAACCAGAGTGTCCTCTGTGACAGCTAGGGTCCTAGTAAACCTAAGGAAAGCAACAGGGCCTGTTGCACTTCCAGTGCTTGGGCCCCATTTAAACTAAATTGTTTTAATGGTCCTAGCTGCATGCAAAAAAATGATTATGTAATGAACATCTGGCTGTTTTTTTTAAACCATAATAGGAGAGCCACTACAGTGACATCTTATAGCAAAATCACAGTTTATTGTAGGGCCTGCATTTTAGGTGTACTTTAGAAGTGTTTGGAGCTTAGTTTAGAGAGATGCATATAACTTTGATTTCTCAACAGTCTATTATGGTAATAGTTGAAGTATCTGTGTTTTCAATATGTTCTCTATTTATTTTATTATAAACCATGAGAAATCAAAATTCACATAATCAGTATTCTAAATTTAGTCTAATTTTCCCAGGGCTTACTGTAATGTACTCTCAGAGTGTTTTCCACTGTAGCCCCCTAGCTTTGGTAGACATGGGAAACAGTAAAAATTGCTTCCTCACCATCAGTCCTCAGAGACTGTAGCTGTTCACTGTCATCTATATATTACAAAAAATAACAATAACTGTCTCTTCCCATGGTATTTAAGATTGTTGGAAATTTACCAGTAGAAACGGATGTAGACTGGATGAAGAAAATTTATGAAAAGGGCCTAAAGGGCCAAACATTTAATTCAGACATATTCACAATTAACAACACCAAATGCTACATTTACTTCTGTTAAACTGTCTTCACAAACTTAAGAAACAGTAAATGTACTGATTATCAGTATTTTTGTGTCCGTAGAAGAGAGCGGAATCACCCTGCTGCAACTTATTGGAAACTCTCCACCTGAAGAGATTACCAGGGTGCCTGGCCCAAATGGTCAAACTGGATACCTTTTTAGTAAGCATACTAACACAGAGCAAATGGCACGTGCCCATCTGCCCAGTACCTTCTACAGAGACTTCGCCCTCGTCTTCCACTTAAAGCCCACCTCCAACGATGCTGGGGTAATCTTCTCCATTACCGATTCCAGTCAAAAGATCATGTATGTAGGGGTCAAGCTCTCAGCTGTGGAGGATGGCAAAAGGAAAGTTATTTTTTATTACACAGAGCCTGATTCAGATGAATCTCAAGAGGTGGCAAGCTTTGAGGTGCCACACCACCCTGATCAGTGGAGCCGCTTCTCTCTGGCTGTGAACCTGGATCAGTTGTCTTTTTACAAGGACTGTGATTCTGAGCCTAAGGTGGTCAAGTTTGAGCGCTCACCTGATGATCTGAAGCTCGAGACACACTCTGGAATTTTTGTGGGACAGGGTGGACATGCTGACCCAGACAAATTTGAGGTATTTTCTGTGCACTAAAAAAGTGAATTTTTCAGGTCAGACATGTCTGTCTATGGCAAATCTAGTAGGGCTTTTATGGCTAACATATATTCAAAGTCTCTGTTATACATTACATGTACTTGATATAGTAATAATAGTAAAATAAAGCCGCAAACAGGGTCCAAGCAATTATGGAAAAATGGGGAACAGGCCAGCGATGAGATGGTGACATGCCATGATGGACTCATAATACATGCCAAGTTTTAAGAAAATCGGTCAAATGACCTAGGAGGATTTCCTAAAGTACAGTACAGTTTTGGGAAAGTACAGTACAAACAAGTATAGTTTTTGGAAAGTTCAAAATGGTGAAAACATTTAGATCGAAATAAAATCTGAGATATATGTTCTGTAGTGCAAGTAATCAGGATTCAGGGGGAAAATTTTATAATATTATTGTAGCCCACATGGTTATGGAGATATTAAACAAAACATAAAATAGCTTTTTATAGCGTTCCCTTGTGTCTGACAGTCATGTGCTGATGCACCCGGGATTTCTGACCATGCCACCAAGTCTCTGCGAGTTACAGTTTTAGGGGAGAAAAGAATAATAACAAATATAGCTGCAAGCAGCAAATATTCGGGATCAAGCCCACCATGGGTACGAAGTGAAATATTTATGGACATCACTGATGAACAGTTTACATTTAGGCTTTTGGCAGACGCTTTTATCCAAAGCGACTTACATTGCATTATACTACACATTGATCACTATACATTGACCCATGACCTTGGCTTTGTCAACGCCATGCTCTAACCACTGAGCTACAGGAAAGCTTAAGAACACACATAAAACAACTAACATCACTTACAACGTCATAAAATGATTTGTAATTTTTTGACCAACAGGATGTGGTCACAATGAGATGTGCAAAGTTTCATGTTCATACACCAAAGCATTGTAGAGTTGCAGCCTCCAAAAATCAACAATGCTTTTTGAAATTGTGCCATAAAGAAATTGTTGAGGTCTCATTTGACAACTGTTTGGTTTTAACTTTTTGTCAAGAGTGTCCCAAATGATGTACGCAAAATTTTGTGCAAATCAGACATACTGTCTAGGGCAAGTTCAATAAAGTATCTCAACATGGCTAACAGGAAATATTGTTGATAATGACAAATTTGGTATTACAATACTTGCCATAAACCAAGGAATCTATAAACAGCAAACAAATGACAATCAGCTAAATTATTTAAATTTACCTATTATTGGGATAGTTGAAGTCTATAAGATGTCCATACTAATATAGTGAAACAAACCTGTGTGTATGGGTATGCATGAATATTTTTTAGGGTATTATCTCAGAGTTAAGGGTGGTTGGAAACCCACGGGCTGCCGAGCGCCATTGTGAAGCTGATGATGATGATGACGACTATGATGTAAGCCACAAAATCTTCAAACTTTGTTCTTAGGCCTACAAAAATTAATAAAAAACTAATGCTTGTTTGTCATTCCTTCTAGGATTCTGGGGACAATGGAAGTGGAATAGAGGACAGCATGCAGATAGAACATATGGTGTGTACACATTATCTTTCTCCGATGTGTTTTATTTGTTGCAATATGCAATTACATCAATCAAATTAACCTAAAATAACTGTTTTAGTGCTGTTTGAAAGTCATATCCTAAAAATTATTTGCCTATTGCAATATATTACTCTTGAAACCTCTTGAAGAAACCTGTGGGAGACGTTGTTGATAAATATGTTGGTTTTAAGGGCGCAGTTTCGCACTCCCTGCCTCTACCTCCTGTTTCTCCAATGCGCAAACCTAAGCTGGACATAGATGATCATCAGAATAAGACAGGTCTGTAAAATTACTCATCTACTGATGATACCTTTTTGATTAATATTTCGTTAAGTTTAAACATAAATGTTGCTGATGAGTATTGACAAGATCTGCCAATATTTTAGGATTAAAGGAATTGCCAAAAAATGTTTGTAAATATTGTAAAATATGTAAGTAATGTTAGCTATTAATTCTTATGTGTATAGTGCGACAATGCAGTATGTTTCCCATTTCTTATTTTCCCATTTGTTTCCCAAAGTCTTCCAAAATCAAATCTGAATTGGTGCCAGTGTATAGTCTTGTGTATTTGCTGGGTTTTGGGTGTTTTCTGAGGCCAGTTTTGACAAAACAGATATTATTTTTCAAATATTAAAAACAGACAAGATCCAGTTAAGCAAGATCAGGCTAAATGATAGAGAGAGGACAGATGTAAAAGTATTTATAAATAATAAAAAAGTCAAGTGATAATGAAATTCCACTAAAAAAAACACTTTAAATGACTTTATTTATACTTGCTTACAAATGCTTCTAAGTTCTTTTACTTTCTTTGCACCATTTAAATGTGAAATATCTAAATTCAAGTGTTAGTGTTAGTTCAGCAGTTTTACATTTAGTAGACCAACAAAATTAGGAAAATAGTAGCAAAGTATTTATTTTTTGAGTGTAAAAATATGTATTTTTATAACAAAATGACTGTATGAAGTTGAACATATGTCCGTTTAACAAGATCAATAATTAGAATAATTAAAATCTGCATAAAAATCTGTAAATCAAGATTCAAGTTGAATTTATTTAGTGAAAATTAAGTGCATCTTATGCATTTAAACTGAAAATTGATTTTAACAATTAAATAAATACAATAAAATTTGTTTATCATTCTTATATTTTAAGTCAACTTTGGATTATGCATTAAAATAAAAATCAAACAATCAGAATCTTCCGTTTAAATGTAATAGGGTAACTGAACCTTTATATGGCCATAACCAGCATTTGGCGACATCTTTTGGCATCAGTGTGTCATTACAATGGAGTATGGCACAAACGCTTAAGTTATCATTACGTCACAAAGCCATGTATGCCTGGTAAAGAGGTACTTTATTACTTCCTTAGGAAACAAACTAGTTTGCTGTTACCAGAGGTGGATATGTTAACAAGATACAGTTCATAGAATGTATATACCTGTTTGGCAGAAAGGATGAGCAGTAAATTGGTCTGGCTGGAATACACAGCATGACTTTTAAAATCTTTAAATTTACTTTAATTTAATATGCATCACACGTTTGGAGACATACAGAAATTACCAGAAATATGATTATGACTTACAGGTCTGAAGGGTGACATGGCAGCTCTTGATACTTCAGCCATAACCACTAGCGTAGGTGGAACCTGTGGAGAGAAGGTGCAGTTTTGTTTTTGATTATTTCATTTGTCATAGAACCAAATGTAACAATTGACATTTTACATTAAAAGGATTCTGATAGCATACACAAAAATCTGCAATGGAAATGAAAAGACTGTAGATTATATTAGCTTATATTATTACTTTTCATAAGGCTGGATAAACATTTTTCATGGTAAATGATGCACTCATTTGCCTACATGAATTTGCTTTTAGATGTTTGGCAGATATTCACACACTTCATACATCCACAGGTATGTTGATAAATGTCTCTTAATTGTGTCTCTTTTGTTTCTTTAGGGTGGTCGTGGAGAGAAAGGAATGAAGGTAAATCAGACCTCTTAGTGATACACACGCTTCACCAGCGCAGTGAGTGGATGTTCATGTTGTTAAGAACACACGTTAACTGTTTCTCTGTATAGGGTAGTACTGGGACTGGATATCCTGGCCCCAAAGGTGATCGTGGGACTCCAGGGCCACCAGGGCCACCCGGACCCCAGGGTCAAGTAACAGAATTGATAGACACTGGCGGCGACAACAAGGTGCAGCGTGTGCAGGGTCCAATGGGCGCACCTGGACCACCAGGACCAGAGGGCCCACCTGGCCCCTCTGGACCCGTGGGGAAATCAGTGAGTGAAACAAACATATGACATTTAACATATGATTGCAAAGTAGCACATAATTCTGAAGTGCAACGAAAATACATGGTTTTCAACATTTTAAGCAAATAAAAATCTGAAAAGTGTTGTGTGCATTTGTATTCAGCCCCCCTGCGTCAATACTTTGTAGAGCCACATTTCGCTGCTGCTGCAGCTACAACTCTTTTGGGGTATGTTTCAACCAGCTTGGCACATCTAGACACTAAAACTTTTGCCCATTCTTCTTTGCGAAATAGCTCAAGCTCAGCCAGATTGGATGGGAAGCATCTGTGAACAGCAATTTTCAAGTCTTGCCACAGATGCGCAATGGGATTTAGGTCTGGATTTTTTCATGTGTTAGCCATTCTAACACATGAATTTTCTTTGATCCTAAAAACCATTCCATTGTAGCTCTGGCTGTATGTTTAGGGTCATTGTCTTGCTGGAAGGTGAATCTCCTTCCCAGTCTTTTGCAGCCTCAAACTTTTCTTTCAGGGTTGCCCTGTATTTAGCTCCATCCTTCTTCCCATCAACTCTGGCCAGCTTCCTTGTCCCTGCTGAAGAAAAGCATCCCCACAGCATGATGCTGCCACCACCATGTTTCACAGTGGGGATGGTGTGTTCAGGGTGAGGAGGAGTGTTACTTTTCCGTCATACATAACGCTTTGCATTTATGCCAAAGAGTTCAGCTTTGGTCTCATCTGACCAGAGCACCTTCTTCCATATGTTTGCTGTGTCCCCTACATGGTGTGTGGCAAACTGCAAACAGGCCTTTATATGTCTTTCTTTCAACAATGACTTTCTTCTCACCACTCTTCCATAAGGTGAGACTTGTGGAGTACACGACTTATAGTTGTTCTGTGGACAGATTCTCCCACCTGAGCTGTGGATTTCTGCAGCTCCTCCAGAGTGACCATAGGCCTCTTGGCTGCTTCTCTGACCAGTGCTCTCCTTGCTCGGTCTGTCAGTTTAGGTGGACGGCCATGTCTTGGTATTTTTGCAGTTGTGACATACTTGTTCCATTTTTGGATGATGGATTGAACAGTAACCTAACCTTCTGCTTTAAACTTCTCCACAACTTTTTCCCTGACCTGTCTGGTAAGTTCCTTGGTTTTTATGATGCTGTTTGTTCTCTAGGGTTCTCTAACAAACCACTGAGGTTTACAGAACAGGTGTATTTATACTGAGACTAAATTACACATTTTAGAAAAAGTCGTGTTCAGTCAACTCTCTGCCTTTCTCTCCCAGAACAACCTCTTGGATATCAACCAATCCGGCTTCAAGAAAGGTCATTCGACTGAGACTGCACTGCTCTCGGTTGTTGAAGACCCCAGACTGGCTAAAGCTGACTAAATCATCTGTTCTTATTCTGCTGGATTTGTCAGCCGCCTTTGATACTGATAACCACCAGATCCTCCTGACGGCGCTCGAATCACTGGGCGTTTCAGGTACAGCACTTCGGTGGTTCAGTTCTTACCTCTCTGAGAGGTCGTTCAGGGTGTCCTGGAGAGGAGAGGTGTCCAACCTGCAACACCTAGACACTGGGGTGCCCCAGGGCTCAGTTCTTGGACCACTCCTCTT
>JAZGTI010005376.1:0-25575 GCA_036877585.1 Botia kubotai
AAAACATCTTTGTCTCTCTCCACTGACTCCTTCAGAGGTACGTCGCACGCCCATACTTGCACCCCACCACTGCCATCATGTGGCCACCGGTGCGCCCCGCCTTTTTCGTCATGCAAGACGTGTGTTTTTGTGCCTGTGTGGCCTAAGTTTGCTGTAACAAAGGACTGGACATTTGTGGTTTTAGATCTGCTTTGTTTTTGTTGTAACGAAACGTGAAAACGTGAACGAAAGTCGTGCATCATTTCCAGTCCCTTGAAAAGGCTGGAAAAGAAAAATGGCGATAATTATATTTTTATGTTATGTGCACAGCCGATGCGCACTAATCACTTCAGAGACTACGTCTGTTGTTATTTGATGTTTGGAATGAATATATAGAGACTTCCCGAGGCTGTCTGCTATGTAGGTAAATATTTCCGTGTCATGTGTTTTATTTGTTTTTATTTGTTTGCTTTTATGCATTTGGTTAACATTGAATAAACACAGTTTAATCAAAGTGCAAAAGACACTGAATTTGTAAATGAACTCGAACTGACTTCAAGGTCAGTGTTTTCACTTGACTTTGCAGAGCCAACTGTTTACTTTAAATGTACAGTCGCGGTTTATTTACAGTGCATTAAGTTGTGAAACAAATATCCTAAAGAGGTCAATAAATCGTTTCTATTCACCAATAAGACCATTGTAGACCTTCATCAATACTTCAATTTGGCGAAAACACAAAGAGAGGGCTTCAGTTCCTATAGGGGGCAGAGTCACTCTGTACGGAAACCAGACACACAAACGCTCACACACAGAGCGAGGCACTTTCAGCCATGTCGTGTCGTGTTTTCATGCATCTTGAGTGTCGCTGCACGGTCTCTAAAGCTATCAAAAGGCAATCTTCTGGGGTTAAAGTACATTTAGGAATCACCAGTCATGCTACCTGTCATTCAACGCTTAATTCTTACAGATAATCAGAACCATTATTTTATTATAATGAGCGTTTGACATTCGGAGTTCTGAACTGACAATGTGACAGACTAAACACCGAGATAAAACGCAACATGCCGCATCCAGGACCAGCTCTTGAGATGTGTACTCGTTAACGAATAAGCTGCAGGGCGAGGCGGGAGGGGCGGAGACTCACAGCACTAACTTTTGGCTCTATGCCCTCACTCAATGAGATCGAGCGAAGGGTTGGCACGAAACCATTAGGATTTCCCACACATAACCAATAAACTGCACACAGTTCACAGAATGAAGCAACACAGCGGCTTGTAAAACGAAGAGGGCAAAGTCATTACTAGTATCAGTGGGAAGTGAGCAAATGTGTATTTTATTATATGCTCCGTCTCTGAAAGTAGGAAATGAACAAATAGACCTCACGAGCTCGCGTACAGCCCTTTGCCAAAAACAAACAGGATTATTATGGGCTGAGACTAAGCATAATTGCGGTGTTACGGTACAAGATGTGCTCGTCTTAGACGTAGGCTATAGTCGTGCACTTTTAAGTGCACATCAGTGCATAACTGAATTCACCAGAAGATACATCCACAAGTTAACAAAACGACGCGTAGTCAGCAAGCAGCCTAACACGTAATTAAAAAAATAAAAATAAATTGAAATACAATTAATTATATAAATATATTATATTTTAGTAAAAGTTTAGTTTACAAAAAGACAATAGAACCTTTTTACAATAAGGTTCCACTAGTTAACATGGATTAACTACCGTAATTATCATTAACAATGAATACATGCTACAGCATTTGTAAGTTCATGTTAATTTAAACATACCTATTTTTTTTTATCAAAAGTTGCACCTGTTAACATGAGTTACAATGAACTATGAACGATCTACTTTAAGTTAACTAACTTTAACAATTAATAAGATTAACAATAAGATAAGATTAATAAATGATGTATTTTTCCCATTGTTATTGCTACTACTATTGATGAATGGTACCTTATTGTAGTTGTATTACCAAGAGTGTTACCAAGATTTTAAACACCACTAGGAAAAGACGAGCAACTCTTCTTAATGAACTAATAACGGTCTGTCAGATGTCTTAAAGGTGACGTATACACAAGTCCTCTTACCTCCAGTAGCTACACCTTCCCTTTTTTGAATTGATGATGGGAAATACTCTGTCTTTTAATACTGCTGAGGTCGATCGACGTTGGCCTTACATCTTCTGGCATATATTCGTCTTGTGTCTTATGTTTCGTATAATTTGTTTTTTGCTCTATTTTTGGGAGTAACACATTTGTCTAACTACTGAAAAACTGTGTTTTCTTGATTTATAATCATTTTCATATCTGAAGATGAATTGTGTTTCTGTCCATTTTAATATATTTTCCTCTCCGCTTCTGTTTGTTATACTTACATAATATTTGTCCTATTCAATCTGGGAATAAAAAACTAATAACTCTCCCATTTCCCTCTCAAATGTTCTCTTATATGCTCAAAGACAAGATATAAACATTTTAGTAATTATTCTAAAAGTAATACATTATATATAAAGTAATATAGGTATTAGCTTTATAATAATAAATAACGTAAAATTCACAACCTAAAAGTGAAATTGATATAAAATAAAATATCTATGCTGTCCTTATTGTTTGCGCATGTTAATTAACATACAATACAAATGTTTATTTATGTGTTGCAAGCCGTCGACTAAATAAGCTGCAATCGTAAAAATAAGTAAGTAAAAAAGTAAAAATAAATAAAAATAAATAAAAAAAACATTAAAAATAAGAGCTTTGTAAATGTTACTGCATGATTGTACGAATACTTTATATTGCAATAATGTGTTAGACTGAACAAGAACTCTCGGTTTGTCTAGCAACGCGAAACGTTGATTTTTTTAATGTTTTGGAGAAATAGACAATGAAAAAATACTTTCCACTTTAACTGATTATTGCCATGTTTTAAGGTTTTTCGAGTCTAATTAAATGAATGTTTCGTTTCTTCCTTCTTGATAAGATTCTTGACAGCTTAAATTCAAACGGGAGAGCAGTGCTATTAAATTAATTAAATTGCCATTAACGATTTAATGAGTATGATGAATTTAAACCCAAATGTTAATAGGATACTTTGTTTTCCGTTTATATGTGAAATGATTAAACATAACCCCTAATGTTTTACAAAGTAGACAACTGGGTTTGAAAAGAAAGAAAGAAAGAAAGAAAGAAAGAACGTTTAAAATATAGTATTTTTTAACCATATTATCACTAGTAGTCTTTTCGTTATCACCATTTGTTTACGTAAATACATAACCGTTCATTTGTTTTGATTGTTTTCATAGGCTCTTTTGTTGTTCCTAGAACTGTGGCAATATACAGTAAGGATAATTAGTAGTAATAAAATTGTTATTTTAACAAAACGGAGGCTAATGGCTATTAAAAATCTCCTCCCCCTAATAACAAAGCTCCAGCGGAGCAAACGGTTAATTTCAACATTTCTTCCTTCTTTCTGTTTAACATTTGCTGCCATGCAGAGCCTCTTCAGTTAACTGATCGTTGTTTGTTCTTGTTTTCTTTTCAATAAGAAACTTTGTAAGTCACGTCACATCCATTTTGTTGAGCATCCTCCTGTTTCGTGCATTACCCAAGATGGCCGCTGTTCTTTCTGAGGGTCCTAAAAATATGCTCCCACAGCAAAATGAGTTGTCTATGCTGGTGTTGGTTGGCTTTATCGATCACACCAGCAGGCGTTGTTAAAAAGATTGTTTTCTTTATCTTCTGCACATTTGGCGTGCTTCTTTAACTAAAACAAACAGGTAAATATGGGTCATCATGCATATTCTATAGCCTATACCATTTGACGTAAGTTGGTAAGCCAAATACTAACCCCGTGCGTATCATAAAACCGAGGCTTTTCATGTTTAACTTAGTGTTTAGATTAATATAAAAACTTTGCAACGGCTGTAACTTAACCAAACTTAACGAGTACATGCTCGTTATGTAAATTTTATATACATTTAGTTTAAAAATATTTTCCTGGGAAACTAATTGACCAAATGTGCATTAAAAATGTTTCATTTGATGTTTCATATCGTTTAACACAAAAATGCGTAATATTAATTGTCCTATATTGTGAATAGATGTTTAATTTTTGTGTTAAACGATAGTTTTGGCACTAGGAGATAAATGTAAACAAAGGGGTACATTTAACAATAAAAAACAAATATATTAACGAATGAATGAAGTAATGAACGAACGGATAAACAAATAATTAGAAATTAGACTGGAGACAGCGGAACCACAAAACCAACAGACCAAAAACTAACCCTAAACCCAAAAACTAAAACCAAATAAAACCCGACAAAAGAAAATCGTATTTTATCGTATTTCCGCGTGCATCTGCAGAGGGCTTTTTGCACGTCACACTTTCTACAGACAACCTATGTAGACTTAATCTGAAACTGGACATTTGTGATCTCTCTCAGTTCATTACAATCACGGCGTTTAATTATCTATCTAAAAATAAATAAAAAGGCCAATTTATTATTACATTTAAATGTAAAACACACAAAATTAGCACATTTACCGCAGTTTACATATATCTATTCTATATGTACTTTTAAAGATTTTTTTAATACATTGGGTAAAGGAAGATTGCCATATTATTTTATTATTGAAATTGTATATTTTTATTAATTGTTAAAAACTAATTTATACTTAATATTCTCATTTATATTCGTCTCACCTTGCCATAGGTTTAAAGTTAAAATAACCTACCATGTAAACAAGGCATTTTTTAATCATTTGCAATTTTCTAGTCTGACAAAGTTTTACAAGACAAAACCTAAATGTAGAATCAGATTTCGCAACGAACGTTTTACATGACACGCAACGGTGTGCCAAAGGTGTGTCGTTTGGACATTTCGTCTTGTGGGAATTATTAATCTGTTTTTACCATGGTGGTTAACAAAAACAATAGATTAAAATTGTTTAATAATAAAACAGAATAGTGACTAAATATGGCTCGAAAAACAGTCAATTTGCCCTCAGTCGCAGTCAGTTTGCCCTCTCTCATCATGAAGTCAAATTGAGCATGACGTATGGACAATACAGAATATACGGTTTCATTTATTCATTTGGCAGACGCTTTATCCAAAGCGACTATTTTATGACATTTAAAAAACCGAAAGCCCAATAAATAGGAAGATGGTATGGTGAGTAGAAGTGCTACTCCGCCTGTTAGAATGGTTTTATACCAGTAACCGTGGTTGGTATTGAGCGGCAGTAAATATGCATGTGTCGCCAATTATTATTTGTAAATAACGAGTAGGCGAGTGTTTTCACTCTGCTTTTAAATCACTGACGATAAGAGAATGTATAGAAGAGCGAATAAATATATAAAGAATAGATGTTAGTTACGCTACTGTGTCTCTGCTAACGGACTATACGAGCCCTGAGATCAGCTGACGCGCTCATGTGACTGAGGCTAGCGTCTCTTCAAAATGGAGCTGTCGGAATCAGTGACGAAGGGGCTTCAAACCCTGGCCGATGTAAATCTGTTTGACCTGAAATCATTTACGATATTCACAGACGTCGCCTTCGACAGTCTGGTTTCATCTGGAAGCGAGACAGTTCTAGGTAAGATGGCTGTTTTTCTTTGTGCTACATTACTTCCGGTGCTCTCCGCGCACGAAGGAAGTCGGACAGGCTATTCTGAGTCTGTTGCTGGTGGTATTTTCAGTATCGATTCGGCTGATATGACGTTAAAGCTATCAAGGGCTGATTATTAACGTCATCCCTGCTGAGTGCCGTGCATACTAAGCGAACAGAAGAGCGCATATAAACGAATCCCGTATTTAGCCTCATATGCTATGCTATGCTATCATGCATGGGCTAAACAACGTTGAAGGATTTTCCCTAAAAACAGAACGAATATATAGAAAATAATAAACATTTACATAGGGTATAGGGTAAACAAGGGCGTACGTGCAGTGTATATCATGCATGCAGACAAAAGAAATTAGTTAGCGCTATGCATCATCTTTTCCTTCTGTTCCTCGCTAGACAATCGCGCTCTCTTTCTCTCTGTCTCACACACACACACACAAGCCCAAGCAGCGTCTCATGAGAACAATTTTTGATCTATCGCAGGTCACCCAGAATTGAAGCACATCGATCAGGCTACTCTGAAACACTGCCATACCGCGGCAGCGACCTTCATCCTGGAAGGAGTTAAACAAAACGCAGATAAATCGACAATTAGGTACATGATTAAAATAAACTTATGCTGACGACAGTTCTTAAGCTAATATTGTTTGCATATGCATTCTGAAACTTCCCTGTGTTCTTATACAGCTCGTGCCTTGAAGATGTCAGGTTCAATAGCGAGAAAGTGGACATATTTTACGCCGCATACCAGGTGATGCCCAATCCTCAGCATGCCATTAAAGTCTTATTGAATTGAACTGAGTACCTCTCTCTGTCTCTCCTAGAAAAACAAAAGAAGTTTGGAATCTTTGTTGTCAAGGTAAGGTGTTTTATTATGTCTATTTTTATAAAATCACTTCATACGTTAATGACCACCCGTATTAACTTTTGCAGCGTTGTGTTTGTATTACGGAGTGAATCATTCAATAATGGCGCATTAATTTGGTTTAATTAATTTGTATTATTTCTTTGTTGCCTCTCAGCATTGACCGATGCCCACCTCATATAACTGACGTTTCATGGCGCCTTGAGTATTGTATAAAGGTACATTGTTATTCAAGTTAATTAGCTTTACTTATGCTTTATCAGTTTCTCATCATCTTCGTTTCTCTGTTTCTCTTGGCAGAATAGTCATGTACATAAAGTCAATCAGCCATCTTACTTGATTTCCTTGAACACAGAGGTATGACATTCTTCGACATACACTATAAAGTAATGTTCTCTTTTCCTTAGTTTAACAAAACTCTTGTTGCTTTTGCAGAGGGGTGGCACTTCTTCAGAAATTCATTTTAGTTGCACCATGGAGCAACTTCAGGTATTTATTTTAAACGCCAGGAGAATCGCACGACCGTTAGTTTGCTATTTCCGCAGATAAGCGATTAATAATTAAAGACAAGTTAAAATATTAACTAAAACGTGCAGGACATGATACACTCCAGACGTTAAGAGTTTTCCGGAAAGGCCCGCATAAAATATATGCAGTTTTATTTCATTAATAAGCAGTTTAATTAAGAGCTTTTTACAACGATTAGAAGTCATTGTGTAAGTATACCGTGTTGCAATCCTAAGGCCTTCCTCGTTTTAGTCTTGTGTCCTGGTCCAAGCAATCTTTCTGTCAGCGCATTAAATGTTTTTTGGCAGTTAATTGTTGTACCCTTATTTTTGCACTGTACGTCACTACCTGAACCTTTCTACGGTGTCAGTGTTTGGGTTCTGCCACTGGAAAAGCCTCCACGACAATTTTATTATCGTAGTCATAACACAGATGCCTGTGTTTGTCGTGGGGGTGACACAAAGGTGAATCGTCCGAAAGATCATAAAAGTCTACGTCACTCCATCATGGTCACTTTCTAACGTACTTTTTGGATCGACTGACAAGATTTAGCGAACTGAAAGCTAAAATGATGCCACGGGATAAAACATTTAATTATAATAGTAGTGAATCTGGATAGATAGGCTACGCAAAAGCTTGTATGCTGCATGGAATAAAGAGGCATTTTTAATATTGAATGTATTAAATTTTATATATGTTTGTGCAAATGTGGTTTAGGATCAAAGGTAGGTTAATTGTTTATTTTGAGAGTGTTAATCCATCTCCTAATTAACGCATCGACCAAGAGCTTGTTAGGTTTACACAACTAATGAGAAGTATCTGGCACTTTTGGACAGTGGTGTTTATGTACAGTGTTTCTGTTTAAATGTGACATGGTAAAATTGTAAAATAACACGTATTTATTATGGGATGAACTGGATTGTTTGAACTGTGTTTAGGATCTGGTGGGGAAAATGAAGGACGCAGCAAAAAGTCTCGAGAGGGCAACACAGTCTTGATTCCTGCTTTTGTGGATTGCCGAAGAAAATGTGTCTCTTCACCGGACGCCGTAACTCGCCAGTCGTCCTTTATTCGTTGCTTGTCGACTTTGACGTTTTTCATTCACAATAAAACAAACCTCTTTGATAAAAACAAACATGGCTTTGTGTAGTGCTGTTACAGAGCTCAGTCAACGGTCTATGCTTCGTTGTGTGCTTACTGACAGTTGATATTTTATAGCAGCCTAACTATCCAATAATAATGCCAGAATCACTGGATCCTATTTGTCGAAGCATAGACAGCATTGTGTACGTCAAAATCTGCAGCAGTCATTACCATTTTAAATTAACACGTTAATAAAAGGTCAAAGCACCTTTAATCGCAAATTAAGATCATTCTTATTGTGATGATGCTGTTACCGTATGGTCGGTATTATTATTATTATTGAGTCGTATATGTAAAAGGAAACCATATGTTTTAAACGTGGAGACGTACGTTTTATTGGGGGTCTCTTGGACATGAAGGAAGCGTGAGTAGACGCTGTGCTGCCCTCGGCATCACATTCACCACCCAGCATGAATAAATTCTCAAGCGCGTCTTCTATGCCACGTCTGAGCATGTGCTTCTCTTATACATGAATTGTTTTCTCGACGTCTCTGAACTATGATCCAGATGAATTGCGTTTTATGGTAAGTAAATGTATTAATAATGAATCTCGCTCTTCAAAAGCAGCTGGCAGAAATAGATAATTTTACAGGCCAAAGTACACGGCTCTACACTGACCGATAGGAAGTACTCTTGCGTCTACCTTATGATCTGGACCACAGTAAAACATACGTTGAAACGTAATTCTTTGTTAAGTGCAAAACGTGAGCGGAGCTAAATACACCGACACATATTCCCAGGCCACCCTTAAGGAATTAGATCACGTGACGCACGGGGCGGTCGAACCACAAGCCATTTTGGGGACGGTGTCAGTTTCCACTGAACCATCAGCGCAGCGTTTTTCAAAGAGACGACTGAAGGAGCTAGCGCAGAGAAAACGCGCACCATCCTGGTCATTTTAGTAGCGGGAGGGCAAAACATCTTACAAATCGGAAACCAGGCGCGACGCACGCATCGAGAATCGGACCCTTTCTCTTTTTTATTATTGAAATGTGCCCTGCTTCACCGTTCTCTTATTGCAATTGACAGCGTCTGCAGCCCTTTTCAAGATGGCCGCTTGGCTCGCATTCATTTTCTACTGATCGACTTCTAACTTTCATTGTCTAACCGCCTCCCAGCTCGATCGTTCCCCCCAGCGCCGTAAGGTACGTGTTCTTCGATATCATCCCTTACCAATGTCTGTTTTCAGAGTCGGTGTGGTGAATGCATCTGCGTTTTGTGAGCGTAAAATGGAGACGTGTTAGTGTGGATGCGTGAACTGACAGGCTCGCGCACGCAACATTGTCTGTCTCTCCGCGTGCTTACAGATTTTAGTTATTTTTCGTAATAATATTTGTGCTTCTCGCTCAAACGACTCACATTTAGTTGTAAGATATTCCGTTATTGGCGTCATGTCTTTACTTATTGTTTCTGGTTACATGAACGTTTTTTAGTTATTAATGAATCCTGGTGTGTGCGCAAAGTCGCGGACCAGACGGGTCGACTGTTTGTGTGAGACAATTTTCAAAAGGATTTTCTGCTTGTTTTCTTATTAAGCACTGATATAATTTTATAGATATGCGACCCGTACGGTGTTTGTGACCCGATTAAGGCATTGTTGAGCCGATTGGTACATAATTGTGTGATTTCTTAACTTAAGTTTACACGGTAATTTAGGCTAGTCGTTTTGTCGGAGGCACAGGGCAAAGCTTTCAAAGGTTGACAACAGATAATCGCTCTACGGACGACGCGTGGTGATAAACAAACAGAAGTGTATAATCTCAGCTGTTAAATAAACCTATTTCTGATGTGTTTTAGTGATTTCTGTCATTTATAGATGACATAAAGGTTGCTGCCGTTGAGAGGTTTTGTATGGACCTAATGGAAGTTTGTTGACAAACAGCCGCATTACTTAAAAAACAGACAAAATAAATAAGCTCGAATTAGTTATAGCTCTCCTGCGTGGAAACCTGACTTTGTTCTGTCACATGACACGCAAACTATTATGTCTATTACGTCTGTGCATTATTTTCATAATTGTTTCCTAATGAATGCTAATCGCTCGGGGCTTAGTGTCTTATTTAGAAACTGCAGTCTTTCCCATCACTTGGCTTACACAAGCTGTAGATGTCAAAGCGCAATCTGTGACGTGTTATGACTTTCACCCTGTCTTTTAGCACAGCTGATGTTTCTGTAACATGAGGTAATTTAAATACGTTGCAGGACAGGTTCAATCTGTCATTATAAATGTTGAATGTGCTCTCGTGGCTTTGTTATTGCTTTTTAACTGTCGAACTCAAGTAAGGGCCCTTTTGTCATTTATTTTTTGTGTGTAGGAGCAAGTATTCTAAAGCAGCAGCATTATAATATCATTTGTCCTATTTTGTTCTATCAGAGTGTGTTATTTTTATGTATCAACTGAAATGCTTATTTAACTATTGGGCACTGCGCCTTATATAACAGTGTAACAGTGTCAGCGTTACGCCTTTGTCACGCGGAGTTAGGCAACATTTTTACAGTGAGCGAAACAAAAACTAAAGGCTTTCATTTGACTAGTCACTGTCTTGGTAAATAAATTATAGATCATGGACTGCTTAACTTTAATAATTCTTTTTTTTAAATTAAAAGGGCAGAAACTGACGTTTTGCTTTTGGGGATCTTTGTTTGAAAGTTGTCTTATGGGCTTCCATCAAGGAATATGTATTGCGTGTGTATGCGATATGCAATAACTTCACAAAAGTTACTGTCTCTCGCTTTAAATAACACCAGCATTGCTGTGTCGGGTGCCTCGATGTGTCTGTTACAGTCTGAGATGACTTGATTTGTTTCTGTCACAGCTCGGTGACGCTATCCTTTCATAAAAGATGATCTTAAACAGCGAGCGAGCGAAATACTTTTCAAAGCCCATTTTGTAACATTGCTACCAGCTGTAATCTATTTACAGTACGTATATCGACCAGATGCTGTTTGATCTGTTTTTGCCTAGCCTTCATCGTTTTAACGCAAGGTCTCAATGCCAGTACACTTGTCGTTGTCTCTCTGACGCCTCTGTCTCTCTGTCGTTGTCTCTCCGACATACGCTGTTTAATAGGAAATAAACAGCTTATTTCATAGCAACGCATGACGACAGTTATGATGTCAATCGGGTATCAGTGTAGTGCAAGAGTATCATGTATGGGCAATGGACGATTTTAACAGGAAGAAAGGACTGTTAAAGAAAAGCCAGTAACAGCGCGAACTGGTTGTTCTATCTGTGGTCTGGTTTAAAATAAATGTCTTTTGGTCTGTCCCGAAGTTATTCAGCTTTTTAAACGAGATAAAATGACAGACTGTAATTTGAAATTGGACAACAGTCACACAATTAAAAAATCTACAATAAGAGAGAGTTTTGTTTTGAATGTAAATTTCGCTGTATTCAAAGTAGACTACAGCGTAAAATGTTCAGTTTCAGTGCTCGGCGCGTTGCCACGTAACGCGGTTAGAGTTGCTATAGAAACCGTAAGTCTAGTCACTTTCGGCGAGTAAATTTTCCTAATGATGGAATTATTATGCATTCCATTATAATATCGAATCGTGCGGCGCTGTGTGTTTCGAATCTAATACATTGTACGGATGAAATTATTTGCTTAGTAAAGCAGTTGCTCGGTTCCACAACTCGGAAGACCTTCCACTATTCAAGTGGAAGGCCAGAAGGTCGTCGTTTTGGGGGTTTAACATCCCCATAGCCCATCAGATGCACTTATTAAGGTCTTTGAAAGTGACCGAGATGTTAAAAGACAATAACTGTTTTCCCTCTGGCAGATGTTTGTAATTGCAAAAGATTTGTTCATCTTATCTTGATACTCCTGCAGGGTCTTCTCCATCCCATGAAGATGCATCGCACAACGAGAATCAAGATTACAGAGCTTAATCCCCATTTGATGTGTGTCTTATGTGGTGGATATTTTATAGATGCAACTACAATTATTGAATGCTTGCACTCATGTGAGTATATTAGGTGGACTATACTGTTTTAAAAGTTGTAAGCCATGCAACATATATTGGTCTTATCTTGTGACATTCCTCTTGTCCTCAGTTTGTAAAATGTGCATCGTCCGCTACCTGGAAACCAGTAAATACTGTCCCATATGTGACGTGCAGGTCCACAAAACAAAGCCACTTCTCAATATTAGGTAACCTTATAATAACTGTCTGTTTTCACTTTACAGTTTTTTGTTTTAAGAGAGGCTGTATTTTTTGTATTCTGTTCCTCCTGCATGCCTGTTTTTTATGTTAATTAAATAATAATAATATTAATAGTAGTAATGATATAAATACATTTGAGTAGGTCACAACATTATGATCTAAAATGAACCTAACCGTCATCCAAAAATGTGCTGCTGCTTCACAGATCTGACAAAACTCTGCAGGACATCGTATACAAGTTGGTCCCTGGTCTTTTCAAAAGTATGTCAAACCTTAGAAAAGGAAAGCAAAATATTTTGTTTGTCATTATTTACAAGAGTGCACTGATGTCCAAGTGTTGTTGTTTTTGTGCAGATGAGATGAAGCGTAGAAGAGATTTTTATGCCGAACACCCTTCAGTTGATGGTGAGTGCTTTTAAAAAAAAAATACTAATTTATTCAACTCTTCAGTCTAACATTTATTCAAATGTTCAGTTTATATTTGTTTAAATTTAAACCGTGATTTGTTTTTACATTGTTTTTTATATTGCTTCTTTTGCGAAGCTGCAAATGGATCCAATGAAGATCGAGGGGAAGTTGCTGACGAAGACAAGAGAATAATCACAGATGATGAAATTATCAGCCTGTCGATTGAGTTTTTTGATCAAAGGTATGTGACATATCTGTTTAACTCACTTATAGTGTCAGTATATTCTTACATGCTGCTGAAACGTTGTTTTCCTTGTGTTGTGAGAAAAAATGCTTTGCTATGTTTTATTATATATATATGTATATATATAAGTGACACATTCTGCTGTCTGTGGTGTACTGTATTTCCACATGAATATTTAGTTCTTAGTTACTATAACTATAACTATACTTCTTGTTCAGAGCACAACAGCCAGAGTGTACAGATGAGAGACAGAAAGAAGAGGTAAATGATAATCCAGAATATATATTTTACAGAAGTGTTTGTTGAAAAATACTGTTAGCATCAATATTTTAGGCTTATCTGAATAATGCATTATTTATTCATTTGTTTTGCCTGCACAGGTTAATAACAATAAAAGATACCTGCAGTGCCCTGCCGCCATGACTGTGATGCATTTGAGAAAGTTTCTGAGAAGTAAAATGGATATACCTCCCACCTTTCAGGTAATATAACCTGTGAGATTATGGCTGTAATTTATTTGTGGATGGGACAGTTGCTATTCTTGAATACACAGTAAGTCAAGTATGTGTGTGTGTGGTTTATCTTGCAGGACAGTGTGACATTTTTTTGGGATGCATCTGTTTAATATTGTATTTTGTTCCAATAGGTTGAAGTTATGTATGAGGATGAGCCACTGAAGGATTATTACACTTTAATGGACATTGCCTACATCTACACATGGAGAAGGGTAAACACTAAAGTGATTAGTTATTTTCACTGTTAAAAATGTATATTTAGGAAAGCATCGTTTTGATTAGTTGCTTTCTTGAACTATAAATCGTTGTTTAGCGACCAGCGTTGAATGATTCCCTCTGCTATTCCTCACACAACACAGAATGGACCACTGCCTTTGAAATACCGAGTGCGGCCCAGCTGTAAGAAAATGAAGATTACCCATCCGCAAGACGGCGTGAACAGTACAAACCGCTCAGAAAGCGACTCCGCCAGCGATAAGGCAAGCAGTCCCGCTGGAGTTCCGGCCACCTCCTCCCCTCTGCCCAGTCCAAGCACACTGGTGCAGCCCTCACAAGCTCATTTCAGTCATGTTTCCAATCCGGTTAACGGTTCCACGATGACAAGTGCGAATCGACAGTTCAGCTTTGGTAACAAAGTGCGAAAGACGGCGCTAAACGGATCCTCCACGTCATCGGGATGATAAGGGACTACATTTTTAAGCCAACGCCAGATATAATCCAGCTATTTCCATGCCAACGTAGTGTCATTTAGGTTCTTTTTTGTCATTATAATCACTATATTAAACCTGTAACTTTAACGTAGTGACAGTGACGCACTTCATTGCTGGATTTTGTAAGATTGTGAAAACCATACAGACCCGTTTGATTGGGAGGTTGAGCGAACGTTGAGCATGTAGGAACGGTTCTGGTTTGCCTAAATGACTGAATTATACCTTTTATATATTTTTACCTTAGGCCGACATTTCCTAATCAAATGGAGTCGTTATACGTTGCTTGTATTTTATGTATGTATTACAATGTTCTTTGAAGCATAAAAAAATTACTTTGATTTTAGTTTGCCTTTCGGGGGTAGTTGCTTAACATTTCTGGTATATTCAGCTGGCTTTTAAGAATGTATCAGAGAAAAAATATATTTGTACACATTCAAAGGACAAAACACGAAACGTGTTAGGCCTGTGTGTTCTGGGAGAAAGAAAACTAATTTTAAGTTCTCGTCAGCGCGGCGATTTTTATTATTAGAAGTTTTCGGAAAACTTTAATTTCGTTTCAGCAGGTAAGTTACGATTTGCTCGAATCCGTAGGTTTGTGTCAATTATTTTTACTGACGAAACATTTTGTCTCAAGGTCAGGTTCCAGGTCGGTATAGCATGCACGTACAGCTTTAAGGTTGCTTTTCAGACTATTACATACACGAATTTGTCAAAAGACAAAACAGCCACTGTTTAAACGCCCCACTTCTCATTCTGGACAACATTTTGATGTCTTCAGTGTTCATTTGTCTAATTGGTCGATTGTAGACTATTGACAGCTGTTGTATTGTGACTGTTGCACAGTATAAACATCTAAATAAAACATTTTACACTTTTTCATTGTCTGTTTGCTTCGATTTGGGAAACATTAGTTAAACACCTTTAAAGACATAATAAATGTTTTTTTAAATCGCTGTGTGATGTTTGAATGTATGTATTTTTACAGGTTTTCGGTTCGGTTAAATAGTTAAAAATATCCATATAGCATCATTGTGCAAACCGTTTTAAATTTATATTTTATCATTTAGAAGATCCTGTTTTCTTTCAGTATAGCCTACCTCTCAGTCAGCAGTGTATATTAAGAAATAAAATCGTTCATTTAAACAAAAAGTACGTGACGTGATTTTATTAATCTATATGACAACACGGAACATCCGATTTTGATGGGGAAGAAACCGATGGATGTAAATCATTTAGAGAAGTAGATTATTGTCGCTGGTATATCAGTTCCAATCTGGTGGTCGATGGGTTACTGAAAACCAGAAACCTATAGCACAGCTTCAGTGCCTGTCGTGCACCAATGACAAAGTAGACGAAACTCTGTAACACTGACATCTTTTATGAACAAAATTCTGGAGTTTGCATGACACAGGTTCTAACACTTGTACCCACACCGGCCGGTAACCCCCCCATCTGCGTGGAGCTCATCCGGTTAACGTGACCACGTCCACGTGATTATATATTAGATGGTGTCTGTTGCAAGGTAGATATTATGATGCAATTGCTACTATCGAATTTAGCTTGTTTATCATATTAATGTATCACACTGTTGTCTTAGCTATTCTGCACTTTTATAAAAACTATCCATCTATAGTAGTTCTGATCAAACCTTGGATGAGTTTGCTAAAAATATTTATGATCGATATATTTTTACAAGTCGAATATTACTAATAATACAAACTCTTATAGCATTCAGAATAGTCCGTTGGTCTTTAAAAGAGGAAAATGTATCGGCGAGAAAAACATTATTATCGACTTAAAAAGTTGCCTTTAGCATAAAATTCATATGCGTTTACACTGAGGTAATGACATTAACTTGTTTAAACGGAGTATGTATCTAATCTGTTAAAATTAGGGAAATCCTCTTGCTAATGGAATCTGAGATCTTACAGGACAGCTTCTCAGAATCAGTTTTAATGATTTGGGCATGGTATGAATGAATGCGAAATTAATTATGTTTTAGTAACAGGATAACATGATTCTGGCTATATTTAATAAGTGAAGAATTATTATAGACAACAATAGCCTATAATATTTATTCTGACCTAAAAACACAAAATTGTTATAAAGTTAGAGCTGAGAAGTGTTTACTAAGTGTTTATTAAGTGTTTAGAAGAGAATACTTTAAACAGTTCCTTAGGAAATGATCGTAACTAGAATTATGGCTAGTTTAATGACAATGTTACATTTATTTTGTGACATTTTAAATAGTCTGTCTAAAATAAAAGGTCAAGTTTGCAAACAGTTTCCAGTTTTGCAAACAGGGCGAGATCGACGCACATTGTCTTGCTAGGAGTGGTGATGAATCTGACAGCCTTTCCCTTGTGAGAACATATACCGTCATCAGAAATGACGTTGAAGTTGACATGAACTCCTTAACCTTGCGTTAGAAAGTGAATGCCCGAGAAGGCCAGATTTTTTTAAAGATCATAGTAAATAAGCAATATTAAAATAACTTTCCAGTAATGATCCAAATTAAATTTAACAGCCCAAATTACAAGCTGTGGAAAGACATGTTAACACTATGTTAAATACAAATAGAAAAAACAACAAAACTGCCGTGGATTCTTCAAAATGTGTCCAGTGTTTGGTGAAAAGGTTGGACATGTTATGTGTTATTAAAATTAATGTGAACAGCTAAAAGGAGCGTAAACCGCAAAATACATCTTAGATCTACGACCAGAATACATACATCGTAGTATTTGTTTTGATAAATCTAGGGAAATATGGTAATAATTGGAGTGTAAAAAATATAAACATCTTTAAAAAAATCTTTTGAATAATCTCTTTTAAGTAAACACACTAAATGTTTGTATTACGCTGTTCGTTTTACAAATAAAAAGCTGACATTTGTCTATACACACTTTACTAATCACAAATATCTCTATAGAAATGCGATAATGTGACGGCTATTTATTTCTAAATCGCACTGCTGCTGTCTGTCGTTGTCTCTACGGTAACCGTGTAGGGACTGTGAGGGCAGCTGTTCGCCCTAGCAGCTGCTGCTCTCCGATATCCCACATTCAGCGACCGTTCTTGCATCCCATTTAAAATCCCAAGATAATTTGGGATTATTTAACCAGCGACCACTCTGAACCACCAACTGGGTTTCGCTTAACAATGATTTAAGCAGAAATGCTTGTTTCACCGAAGACCAGCAGTAGAACAACCAGCACTACGAGTGCACCGCACGACCGCTGTGAAAATCACTTCCGGTTTGTTGCCGGGACAACAGTTTGACGCCTCCTCTAAACCCAGTCACAACAAACGCTGCTTCCTAATAGTTTTCTGTGTATTTGTTCCAGTTTGATATAAATATGAGTCAGAGGCAGGTTTTGCAAGGTAAGCCCGTTCAGCTGAAAGATGATTTGAAATAAAACTAATAATGTGTAATTGTCATAATTTATTTCCAGTCTTTGAGCAGTACCAGAAAGCAAGGACACAGTTTGTGCAAACTGTAGCAGATCTGGCAACAAGACCACAAAATGTTGAAACGCTTCAAAATGCTGGTGAGTTGTTTGAAAAAAGATAAGCTAGACTTATGAATAATAGAAACAATCCTAGGGTGTTTATCCTGTTATTTGTGTGTGTGTGCGCGCGTGGGAATAATGTTTAATAACAAATAACCTCATATTTTAATTGACATATAATTATGTACAGGCCATGTATACAATAAAGGCACATATGATGACTGTGTAATATATAATAGATGGCAAAACAACATATTTTATATTAACAGTTTAGCTCAATTTTAGTTTAAAACTCAACTAAACTCAAAGAACAATTTAGAAGAGATGTACTGTAAACCCTCTTTATTAAAACACTCAACACAGAACGCAGGGGTTGTCTTGTCTTGTGTCTTTATCTTGCCAGTCTTTATCTTATCTAAATCTATATTAGTTCACTCAGACAAAGAGACATATGACATATTTTGCACATGAATATTTCTAGATGAAATGTCTTATACAAATATAAACAAATGTAAGCAATTGTTTGACTAAAATTACAGAGATATTTACAGCTCCCTTGCTCTTTTTCGTATTCTAGATTAACATTTCATTTATTTATTTTTTGTTTTATAAAATACTTCAAAGAGTTTAATCAAGTGTATCCTCATCTGTGTCTTTGCACTCCTGGTTTCTCCCCTGCACAAATGTGCTCGCTCTCTTTGGCTTAGGTGTAATGTCCCTTCTGAGGCCTCTGCTTTTGGATGCGGTCCCRACTATTCAGCAGACAGCAGCTCTGGCTCTCGGAAGGCTTGCCAACTATAACGATGACCTGGCTGAGGCTGTAGTAAAAGGAGACATTCTTCCTCAGCTTGTGTACTGCCTGGCGGAGCAAAACGTAAGAGCCGCTTTAGCTGAATCTCTTAACTTTATTTCAGATGAAAAAGTTTGCCTTCATGGGTCAAATGTTCATACCAAAATTACAATTAGAAACATTAAAAAATGTTCCTTTAACACTGTTAGCACAGCAAGCGAAGTCTTTGCCATTTTTTATTTTAAATCTGTTGTATTTGTATGTCGATCTATATTATTTATTTTGTGTATATCTAGATGAATACGTTTTGGCTTGAGTCTCCCTGAATACATTTAACCCAACACAGCAACAACTGTAGAAGGCTGTTTTTTTTTGGAAAATACTTTGTCCTAAAACTAATTAAAATGTTTAAAAAAAACAATTGATTCAGCTTGTGATATGTGGTCTTACGATTCATTAATGGCGGGTGATTCGTAAACATTTTAGTCTTTCTGTGCTTCATTTTCTTTTGTTTTCTCCTCTGGAATACTGGGGTTGGAGAAATACAGCGTTTCTATAAGAAAGCTGCTGCGTTTGTTCTTCGTGCTGTGGCTAAACACTCCCCTGAGCTGGCCCAGGCCGTAGTGGACTGTGGAGCATTGGACGCCCTTGTCATTTCTCTGGAGGAGTTTGACCCTGGGGTCAAAGAGGCTGCTGCCTGGGCAGTGGGTTACATTGCCAGACATAATGCACGTAAGTTGGCATCAAAATTGTTTCTGATGCCGTAGCCCGTTTTATTCTTCATTCCAATTAGTTCAATAAAATGTCTGTCTTTGTGTTAATAGAACTAGCTCAGGCAGTAGTAGATGCCGGAGTCGTTCCTCTACTCGTTTTATGTATCCAGGAGCCTGAAATCGCCCTGAAGAGGGTTGCGGCCTCTTCTTTGAGCGACATAGCCAAGCACTCTCCTGAGCTGGCTCAATCAGTGGTGGACACAGGGGCCATCGCCTACCTAGCACAGATGATTCTAAACCCTGATTCCAAATTAAAGGTGGGTAGCATTGAGCTATCGTAACCAATGATGCAGTGTCTTGTCATGTGCGTAAGCCTACTGTATATTCTGGCAAAACCTTATCTCGGCACTTTACAGAGGCAGGTTTTCTCAGCTCTCGGCCATATTGCCAAACATTCCGTGGACGTAGCGGAGATGGTAGTGGAGGCGGAGATATTTCCTGCAGCGCTGGGTTGCCTAAAGGACCCGGATGAATATGTTCGAAAGAATGTCACCACTCTTATTCGAGAAATCGCAAAACACACCCCCGAGGTACCTACCGCATACCGCATACACAACATACTCGCTAAATGATTTCAAGATGCTCGGGTAACGTTGGAATCTCCGTTTTATCAGCCCTGACACCCCCTGTTTAAATAACACCGTGTGAGGCAGCTAGTCTGTAAAGCATGGAGAATGTGGGCCTGTTATTTATCACCAGCGCAACACAGGAAACAGACAACTGGAGACCCACAGTCATTGCATCACCCTAGTTTTTTTACCTGCCTAAAATTGAGTTGCTTGTTTGGCTGATCTGCCCCTTCAAACTTTCTCCTGATTATTTGTCATTTTGTCACACTGGTTCGCATGTGTGTTTTCTACTCAGCTGGCCCAGCTCATAGTGAATGTGGGGGGTGTAGCGGCTGTGATTGACTACCTCGGGGACTCCAAGGGGAATGTACGCCTCCCAGGGATCATGATGCTGGGCTATGTGGCCGCGCACACAGAGAATCTAGCCATGGCTGTGATCGTATCTAAGGTCTGTTACATGTAATTTATGCCTTTGTCAGATGCGTTTCTGCAAAGTTATCCAGGTTATACATTTGTCAGTATGTGTGTGTTCCTTGGGAATCGAACCCACAACCTTTGTACTGCTAACGCAATGCTCTGCAAATTGGTTACGCTGAAACACTGTTAACACATCGTTTTAAAAGCTCTTATGTAAAACTTGAATTTGACATCATTATTTCACGTTTAATTCTCCTCTGCTCTCTTTGACTGTCCATGACTCTCTATTACTGTAGGGAGTACCACAGTTGGCTATCTGCCTAGAGGAGGAGCAAGAAGAACACATCAAGGCAGCTACAGCTTGGGCGCTCGGCCAGATCGGTCGACACACACCTGAGCATGCACGTGCTGTTGCCATGGCCAATGTGTTCCCTAAACTCCTCAGTTTGTATTTAAACACTAAAGGTTCAGAAGACCTGCAGGTGAAGGTGAGCAGCTTCACTACAAGTGAAGTCGCAGCTGATGAAGGTGCAATTTTTCAGTTGGTGTATTTCATTTCTACTAATGGCATTTACAATGACAGAATTTGTACATGGTAGCTGTTGTCTCCTCTTTGCTTTGTTTACATACTTAAAACAGGCCAAGAAGGCCTTGAAGAGCCTTCTTCAGAAGTGCACTTATCTACCAGCACTTGAGCCTCTTCTTTATGACGCTCCAAGCAACATTCTTAAACACGTCATCTGCCAGTTCAGTAAGGTAATGGGGACGTCAAAGTTTGCATCCGCACCTCTCATGAAAGCTGCATGCGTTAGTCACAAGGAAGATAAAGAGACCTCAGCTTTTCTTTTTCTCTCCATTTTGTGTTTAAAGGTTCTTCCTCATGACAGTAAGGCACGGCGCTTGTTCGTCACCAGCGGCGGTCTGAAGAAAGTACAAGAGATCAAAGCAGAACCCGGTTCTGCAATTCAGGAATATGTTAATGCCATCAACAGCTGCTACCCTGAGGAGATTGTCAGGTTCATGCACATTTATATGAGTAATAAACAGCAACATGCTAAAATGCTTTAATAAAGCTGCAGACCGTTAAATGTTTATGTTGAAAAATGTATGTTGTTGCTTTTCCCACAGGTACTATTCCCCAGGTTACTCCGAGGCTTTGCTGGAAAGGATTGAAAACTATCAGCCAATTTGATCCTGAGCTTTTTTTAACTGAGAACTCATAGCAATTATCAGTCCTGAAAATATTATTAAATGAATGTATATCATCATTATCTTGTACAGCTTAATTGATTTGATTTCGTTTGTTTAGTTGACCTCCTTCCTTGTTGTCATGTTTTCAAGTAAAATCAGTATATACTCAGTATCTTTGACATTGACAGGATCAGTCACAAGTTGTTAAGTAATGTCTCCACAGCCGCACTCTTACGCTGTAACCTTTCCACATTGGGAACCCAGGTCGTTTGATTGCGTTCGTAATTATACATTCGCTGTTTATCGCCCCCTGTTGTCTGATCTGTGCATAAATGTATATATTACAGAACAGCTGTTAAACATATGGTAGCCAGTTCTTTGTTTATTGTTACCTCTGCTGGTGTCAGATTATTTTTCAATTGACACTGTTTTGTCATGCATTGCTTCCATCCCACGACTTTGTCCGAATTATAACACTGATAATCAAGCCAGAGAACCAGATCACTAAATGCAACATTTAAAAAAAGAGGAATTTAAAATAAGAAAAGGGGATGTTTTCGTCATTTTAAATATAATTGAAAAGATAAAGGCACTCCTTTAAGGTGGGGGTAGTTTGTCGCAGTTATTTTCTCAGCTATGTATCGTCTCAGACTCGTCTACATGACCGCACGGTTGGAACAAATGTATTCAGTTGGGTAATCAGTTGTTCCATCGCGCTTTCAGACACTGCCCAAGAAACCCAAGAAACGGAAGAAGCATTGAAATAATTATGTCGTACGCTTGAGGCTTTTAAATGAGGCTACCCAAAAACGTTGTGTGTACGCCACACTGCAAGCTTTATGCACACTGAAAACTGACAGTGACAACATACGTTTGTGCCTCCTTCATTCTGGCAAAGATGCCATCATATGAATTTTTCACGTTCTTTTCAAAACGGTCTAAAATGTGGCATATAATTTTTCAGGAAGATAGAATTTTTACACGCAAGCACAATTTCGTATCAAGTGCGCAATTTCCAAATGTTTATCTTTTTCCATATTTATTTTTATAAATATTTTAGTTTTATAAATGTATATTTGTATTTAATACCATGCGAGGTACATAAACTGTTAGGTATACCTAAATGGGACGTCCGGGTATACGGTTTCTGTATGCTTTGATTGTTTCACAGCCTAAACAGTAAATTAAATAATATAATAACAGTATAATATATATATAATATATACATCAAACAAATGATACATCAAACGTTGATACGTCAAACGTTTGAATTGCGGCTGTTACTGACATAAAACAAAACTATTAAAGAAATGTGCTCGACACTGTCAAATCGTTTATTGTTCAATAAATAGCAATTAAGAATACAGTAATTAAGGAAACGCAAGGGGCGGGGTTTTGTCGACCTGCACTGGCACGCCACAAACCCAAAAAATACATCTCGTTTTATAGGGTATAGCGGGATGTCCAGAGAGTGAAAAGCATGTTACTCTCCACCAGCGCTGAGTGAGAGCTTTTCCATTTAACCGTGTCATCCATTTTGCCCTGGGGAGTCTGTGTCCGTGGTTGTCAAAGCTGTCATTCATCACTGTGGAACATAAATACATATACTGCGTGTTTGAAGTGGCAGGTTTTGTTTCCTCAGGGGAATGTAGCTATCGGCTCGGCCAGCACTTGTCATCCTTGGTCCAACAGACCAATAATGTCTATTTCTCACCAATTCTGACTGGCCCGTGACAAACCTTTGAAGCCAAAAACGGCACTGCCATGTGATCAATCAGACGTTGTCAGAAGGCTTTACACAGTCTATTCTTTGCTTTCACCTGAGACGTCTCACATCCTCTGTCTTACAAAGAACAAAAACTCTGTGTAAACAAACACTGGCCTTTCAGAACACACAACAAAGCATGAAAACACAATCACAAAGAGCCAATTTAGTTTAATCTCCACATGCAGAAATGGTCTGACAAAAACACAACACACTGCCATGTCAATTATTCGGGAGCATGTGTTTTTGTATTTTTTTGAAGGTGTTTTGTCACAAATTAGCCTCGTTTTTTTTTCTAAGGAGTCTGTTTTGACAGATTTCCCTGTTAAGGAAATGTACAATATCGTTGAATTTAAATAACATTTATGAAAGAATGAGAGCCTTCTGGTTAAAATGGTTTTCATGGGTAAATGGTATATAAAATGTGATCACTTCTTTCTTTAAAGAATAGAATAAGAGGACCTTTAGAACAGGAGTGAAAAATTTTCCCTTTGTTTTTTCTGAATTGAATATAGGCCTGCTCTCACAGCAGGTGTCAGTTAGGTTCATGGTTATCCTGTGTGAAACTCGGAGCCATTGTTTCACACGCTGAAAAAAGGAAGGACAAACTTTCTTCCGTCTTAAGTTATTTATATATCGAAATGTACCTAACTCAGTCTGTTACTAGTATTTGTGTAAGCATTTTATATACAAAATACTGTCATTAAAGTAATACATATTTGCTGTCGTAATTAGTGACGCTTGTAGGCTCAATACAGTCGCTTCTATCGCCTTCACCGTTCGGAAACGGAGGTGTCAATCAAGAACAACCACGCCCCCTATTCACCTGTTCACTGCGACAAAAACAAGCGCGCTAAGAAATTACTTACTTACAGCAAAACTGAAACGATGTTGCTGCTGAACCGACGGTCCGAATTGTGTTTTATTCTGCCACTCATTTTTGGTCTCATGCGTGTCGAGGGGAACCGGGCAAACGGTATGTCATATCTAATATGAATTGTGGTAAGGCCTAACTGATTACCAACCCTTCTTGCGCACTAAATACTGAATACGTTTTAAGATATATAATTACACGTTGCGCAGCTATTTAGAGGAGTTTTATTAAGCCATAGCTGTAAGGCTTATCGGATGTATCCCAATGTAAGACAACTGAATCTCCACTAGGTTAAAAACTGTATTTAAATAATGGGTATGAACATTGTGATTTAATTTCCTCTACATTTTATGTACAGTATCTGGACGTCAAAATTAAATTTTGAAACATTTTGAAAAGTGTTTCAACTTTTAAAGATCAACTTTAATGAAATTTCTTATCTGTCAGTAGGGTTTTTTAAACTAGGCAAGTATTTTTTTATAAGGAAATCCATTTATAAGTATTTTTATAAGTAATATATATAATGCAAGTCTGTAGCATATTAAATAGAGTCTGAGTGCTCATATAATTCTTTAGAGTTTTGTAGTAAGAGTGTCTGCAATTCATATCCCTGCAGATGCTCCAGCTCTGTGTATGTCTCTTATGGGAATGAGATGGGCTGGCTGGCAGCTTACAGAAGCAGAGGGCCTTCTGTTCATAATCTCACTCTAGCTGCTTTGATTGACAGGCTGCAGATACGAAAGCCCCTCCTCCTCAAAGTTTCAGGTTATTTGGCTGCCTTTCCCTGGCAATCCATAGAGATTAACATGCCTGTAATTAAATAGAGATTTTAATTAAATTAATTTAAATTTCATTTTAGGCGTCTTAAATCAAGATGTAGTATTCTTTGCTTATATAAGCATCTATTTATATATACATATTTTCTTCCTCCTTTTGAGCAATGCAAAAACGTTTATGGTTTTCTTTACTGTTAGTGAGAACTCTGGTCCTCACTGTCTGTGTAATATATCTGTTATGGCCAGCGAATACTTCACCTGCTACATACATGCAGTATTACCTGCTGCAGGATTGTACCAGTTGTATGTTTGTGTATTGTATGTTTACCAGATTGTACCAGTCACAAATGTATAGCACTGATATATGAGCAGAACTTAATAGTACCATTTGTAACCACCTTTTGTTTTTATATTTTAAGATGTGACTGTGACAAACAGTATCTACACTCATCCAGCCAGCTGGACGATTAGAGCATGTCCCTTTGGGACTGAGCGTTTGAGTCTCATGTTGTCCAAGAGAGAGGAGGATATCCCTTCCTGTGCCCCTCTGCCCATAGAGACAGAGGACAGGGGTAAAGAAGAAACTTCTGCAGAATACACACACAGTCACACGCGAGGTGGGACTCCCTCTCCTGCCAACAAATCAAAGTCACACAAACAAACCTCGCACCAGTATTTATATTTTCTGCTCTATATGTGTGATGTGTTTTTCAGCTGTTTGGATCCACTCTGACAAACGAGC